>NQII01008907.1:16484-37405 GCA_002778355.1 Clitarchus hookeri | reverse complement strand
CTAGATCGGTTACTGCTGCTACAATGGCAGGTTGTCAAGATTTAAGTGAGTTTGAACGTGGTGTTATAGTTGGCACACGAAAGATGGGACATAGCATCTCCGAGGTAGCGATAACATTTGGATGTTCGCAAATGACCATTTCACGAGTGTACCGTGAATATCGGGAATCCGGTAAAACATCAAATCTTCGACATCGCTGCGGCCGGAAAAAGATCGTGAACGAACGGGACAAACGACGACTGACGAGAATCATTAAACGTGACAGACGTGCAACCCTTTCTCAAATTGGCGCAGATTTCAATGCTGGGGCATCAACAAGTGCCAGCGTGCGAACTATTCAACGGACCATCATTGATATGGGCTTTCGGAGCCGAAGGCCCACTCGTGTACCGTTGTTGACTGCACGACACAAAGCTTTACGCCTCGCCTGGGCCCGCCAACACCGCCATTGGACTGTTGATGACTGGAAACACGTTGCCTGGTCTGACGAGTCTCGTTTCCAATTGTATCGGGCGGATGGACGTGTACGGGTATGGAGACATCCTCATGAATCCATGGACCCTACATGTCAACAGGGGACTGTTCAAGCTGGTGGAGGCTCTGTCATGGTATAAGGCGTGTGCAGTTGGCGTGAACTGGGACCCCTGATACGTCTAGGTACGACTCTGACAGGTGACAGATACGTAAGCATCCTGTCCGATCACCTGCACCCATTCATGTCCATTGTGCATTCCGACGGACGTAGACAATTCCAGCAGGACAATGCGACACCCCACACGTCGAGAGTTGTTAACGAATGGCTCCAGGAACACTCTTCTGACTTTAGACACTTCCATTGGCCACCTAAATCACCAGACGTGAAAATTATTGAGCAAATATGGGATGCCTTGCAATGTGCTATTCAGAAGTGATCTCCACCGCCTCACACTCCTATGGATTTGTGGACTCCCCTGCAGGATTCATGGTGTGAATTGCCTCCTGCATACCTTCAGACATTAGTCGAGTCCATGCCACGTCGTCTTGCGGCATTTCTGCGTGCTCGTGGGGGCCCTACACGATATTAGACAGGTGTACCAGTTTTTTTGGCGTTTCAGTGTACAACGAGTTGAAGACTGCAATCCGATCGAAACGGCGATNGACAGGTGTACCAGTTTTTTTGGCGTTTCAGTGTACAACGAGTTGAAGACTGCAATCCGATCGAAACGGCGATGTTCTATAACTGTAGGAAGGTGTTATTTTGTTGCGCGACAAGACACTGCCGCCGCCCCCACTGTTCGAATTCTTGAAAAGCTTCTTTTCCAAGTTCTTGGGGCGTCCACCACACAGTCCAGATCTCGCCCCGTTGGATCACCCCTTACAGATACTTCACGAGACAGTTAACCATCGCTGAGCGACAAGTAGGAAGCGGTGCACACGTGGCTTGCTGCGCAACCAAAAACTTTTTTTAAAAGTGTGTTAGGAAACTTGTGCAACGATAAACCTGGTTATTCTACTCAGGTTGGGAAGATCAATGCATTTAGTTTGGCAACTAAAATTATTCGCCACTAGGTAAGCGCTAGCGTCGCACGTGTACCAGATTTTCTCGATTTTATATGTTAAAAAATCAAAATAATTGCAATAATCATAAATTAAATATAAAATAACTTCTTAACTAAGTAAAGTAAAAGCTTTCCTTTTTATTATTCACCTAGCTTAAAATTTTATTTATAAGTGACCTCTTTGGAGCACTGCGCACTTTGCGGCGGAAATTTTCCCTATGCCAAACTCTTCCATAAGAAAACTCGTTTTGTTCCTAACCTGAGTAGAATTAACCTTAACGAGGTGCATGGAAAATCAAGGAGACTATATTGAAAAATGAGGCGTAAACCTTCTACTGTTGTTGAAATAAATTACAAAAATTGTTTGCAGATACTTTTTGACGACTTTAAATGAGTAAAGTAAAATGAAAAACATAGTTTTTTTTTTAAAATTTTATATTCTATTAAATGCAATAAATTACTTCCAGTTGTTCATTTATCCTTCACTTCCGTTGGCTGATGGCCTCACGTACACGACACAAAATAATATATCGCAATTTCCTACACGTCGACACGTCGAGGGTGTTACTACACGACAGGTACGCAGTGACCATGAACAGTTTCGTAAAAATACAGTATTTCATTCTCATACGTACACGTTCATTTTGTACACGTTTTTATATCGTAAACAGACCTTAACGGACTACCAAACTGACAAGCACCCCGTGAAGTTGGCAACAGGCAGAAAAAGTAGTTCCGTGTACTGACGACGTATTAAAAGAGTATTGTTTTGTGCATACAAAAATAGGAATTTGTGTGAACATACAAAATGGTAAGAAAAGTAGATCTTCCGCAGCGATTTCAAAAGTGCTCAAATGACAGCAGATTATATATATATATGTATATATATATTATATATATATATATATATGAAATGGTCCATGCACCCTTACCCGTCATACTTTAACATTAATACTGATTCGACTATTTACACTAATGTGACAGCGAATTAATAGTTTGTCGTAAAACTGGAATTGCCAAACGTTGGATTAACAATTCATTTGCACAAATGTAACAATAGAATTGAAAATGCCTTTTTTAGTTTTTAAATTCGTAATTTTTTTTTTTAGTCAAATAAGCGTGTTTACGAAAGCTGAAAACCAGACACATTTGTCTTTTTTTAAAATTAATACTTGTGAAGAGTGAGTGCAGAGCTTTGAGCGACTATTGACATCAAGGTATTGAGAGCCGATGAGGGTGAAGTGAGGCGAGTATGGAGCAGCGTCAGAATGCAAGGGCGGGGGAAAACGGGATACCCTCGAGAAAACCCGCAGACCAGCGGCATCATCTGGCACGATTCCAAAAGCGAAAAACCAGGAGCGACCCCGTCAGGAATAGGACCCGGTTCGCCTTGGTGGCAGGCGAGCAGTCTAACCACTACACCATCACTGCCCCATCAATGCTTGTAAACACCATTGTAGGGCGTGCGCAAGTGTTTCGAAATAAAGTTAATATTTTGGTATGTGCAAGTATACATCACAATTGTAACAAAAAAACTTTTACACACAAACGGAATTTCTCCATTTACCGTGGGGCTGCGGTGGCGCAGCGGCTAGACTGCTTGTCTGAAGGCGAAGCGGGTTCGATTCCCAGCGGAGTCGCTCCCGGATTTTCGCATGTGGAAATCGTGCAGGACGATGCCGCTGGCTGGTGGGTTTTCCTGGGGATCTGCCGTTTTCCCCGCCCTTGCATTCCGGCGCTGCTCCGTACTCACCTCGTTTCACCCTCATCGGCTCTGAAGACCCAAATGTTAAGAGCCACCCAAATCTCTCCACTCAATTTTTAAATCCGAGTGGAGTAAACCCTACTAGATGTTATCTCTGAACACTCCCTTTACTCGTTTGTTTTCTTTCCGCCACTACTCCACCTCTGCCTCATCACGCCTCGTCCAGCTTTCTCCAGGACGGCGTTCCACATCGTTACTCTGCGAGAAAACTTTGAGTAAATCTTTTACTCGCGTGTAACAGTGTCCCAAAGCTGCAAAGTTATAACTCTGACCATCTTGCCAGAGTAAAAATTTTACATTCAATATTTCCGCGAGTAACGAATGGCAAACAAAAAATGGCGGTAAGTTTAACAGAATTAAACAAACTGAAGGGAAATGCGAACATTCTGGTTACACACACACGGGAAAATACAAATGACAAGTGATAAAATTAGTGTTTTTATTTCAAAGTCAACTTGCAGAAATGTTGCGTTTATTATTAACCATTGGCAAGTAAAACTGTTTGTGTTTATAACTGATTTTTTGGAAAAGAAAGACCTGGAGAAATTGTAATTTACATTGGCTACTTAATCAGTACATACTGTTAAACACGACATGGTATTTGTATCATGCTCGTTCCAAAACCACGTTTACTCTTGCTTTCCTCAACTGTTACTCCCTGTTACTCTCGGAGTAACGTTTTGGAACGCCGCTCAGGCTGACCGAGACGACAGGTCTGTCCCTAGGGTGGGTCGAGGCTGCCGACTGCAGCAAGCCCACGAGACTCACTCAGCCTGTCTTGAGGAGACCGATGTTCAGTTCTCCAATTACCGTTAGAGGGCGTCACTTTGTGGCAAGGTGGGCTGACTGACGCAGCGTTTATTATAGTATTCGGATTTCCCCCATTTTCAATCAGATGTTTCAAAGAGGTATAAAGTAGTGCCAATTTAACCACACTGAGAGAAATTTGTTTCAGCCAACAAAATATTTGTTTGTATAGGGCCAACAATATATTTAGCTGCCCCAACAAAATATTACGTTAGGTAAACCAAACTTGAAAAGCAACAAAATTGATTTTGTTCATTTAAGGAAACACACACTTGAATGAACAAAACCTTTGTGTTGGGCCAAAAGGAATTAGACTGTCAACAAAATACTCAGTTGAATCAATTTTATATTTTTGTTTCGCCACTCATTTGATTACCTTCGTTTAAATATGCATCTGGAGTGTTTATTTGTATATTTTTGGGGCAGGATAGTATCAGCGTTTGTTATAAAAATATTAAAACAAGTTTAACAGGAAACAAATAAGTAATCTGTAAAACTTGAAATATATTTTGCTCATGTTGTCCAGTATTTGACATTTACATATTTAAAAACATTACAGTTTCGTGAGCAGTCACTTTAGCTAAGACGTAGCGTTCGGCCTCAAATTATCTAGGTTCGAATCTCGGTCGAGTTTCTTATTTGTTTTTTATTTTAACGGAAACCTTTTAATTTACGTAGGGCCGAACAAATCTGTGATTTCGCCAAACAAATCTTTGCTTGCGGCAACCGAATAATAATAACAAAATTATTTGATTTTAACAACAAAATATTACATTGCCACTATACAAACAATATATTTGGTAGCGCCAAACAAAGTTTGTTGGATTCAACAAAATCTTTTTCTCAGTGCACTGAAAATCTGGAACAACCTCTGTTAAATAGAAGTAACTTAAAACACAACAGAGAAAAAAAGATGCAACTGATAACTAATGAGCCTACTTTCCTCTACGTGGGTGCAAATACATTTTAGTGAAGTTCTTGAAAGCTTAGCTGGTAGGCAGGCGTTGACATCTCATTGACAGCAATGCAATTGGAGATGAAACCAGGAACATGTGAAACAGTACAAAGACAATTAAAATACACGAGTGACTTACCCGTGATTCGAATTCAGAAAAACTCGTAAAATTAAACTAGCTTGCAATCAACTGCATCACGGGGGTAGGATTCGGAACATCAACTCTGGATGTAATCAGTCTAATGTTTTGAATGATAGGGTTCACCAACATGAAATATTTACTCTGCTATCATTTTGAAAAGAAGTGTCTGAGCCACTAAAACGCATACGTTTACATGGCCAACCATAGCGCTACTAGTGTGAAAAAATGGATGGGAATAGGTTGATTGGTTTCCGAGATGAGTCATAAAACCTTATTTTCTTAAATGGGGCTTTTTTTTTTTTTACAAAATTGCTTAAAAAGAGGCTCTATACACGATGTTTGTAGTAGAGTCAGCATGATTGTAATTGTTATATAGATGTGTGTTTGAGATTTTTGCAAGTGCATGGGATGATCTTTTAAATTTACCGTAGGCTACCATCATGACAGTAGTGAATGGTTGTACAGTATAGCTGGTTGATGTTATTTTTGTTCTTCCCCAACACCACATAAAGGCCGGAATGTGTGCCACTTAATGGCTCTCCCCCCCCTTTTTAAAAAAACTCTGATTGACGTGGCACTACTTCGTCCCTTTTACTCCTTCTCGCNCCTCCCAACGTTTTATCACTCGTAGTTATAATGTATTGTCACATTTCTCAATGAATGCACCACTGAACTTCGTAGTGGCCAGATCTTTAAGACGGGGTCTCACAACCATGTTAGAATTACTGGTTTTTTGCTTATTTTGGTTGTTTAGGAACGCCTGTTTTAAAAATTTATTTTGCGTAGGATTAGGGTTTAGTTAATAATTTTTTTTGTGTTTTTATTGCATAATAATGGCAGTAAAGCATGGTGAACCACTGTCATGAATATGTTTAAATATACATATCTAAGAAATAAAACATTTAAGCTTTGTGCTCGCTCCATGACAAACATNTTGTCATGAATATGTTTAAATATACATATCTAAGAAATAAAACATTTAAGCTTTGTGCTCGCTCCATGACAAACATTGCCGAATCAAGTGGACTCAGCCGATCATAAAACTGAAGACATTTGACCTTCTTGGTAAAAATTTGCACACACTATAATACAGAAATATAGTTGTGAATACACATTATCATACACGATCAAACAAGCAAATCAATGTAGAATGAAATGCGCCTCTGGCCTGTGCTGTGGGTGGGCGCGCACAGAGTGTGCACGAACAACCAGAGAAAAGAGGAGAATGATGCTTGAGGGGGGGAGGGGGCNTGTGGGTGGGCGCGCACAGAGTGTGCACGAACAACCAGAGAAAAGAGGAGAATGATGCTTGAGGGGGGGAGGGGGCGCTTCCTTGCGTCATACCGTCAAGGGGGGTAGGAGCAACCGTGTATTATCACACACAACACAAACACGAAATATAACTACTTTCGACTCCCTTAGCTGAAACAATTAACATCTTTCGTTATAGTCCAAATTAATTGTTGACGTAATTATAATAACGTAAAGAAATGCCATGAAAATTCTTTAAGTGGCTCGACCATAATTTTTTTTTTTAAGTTTTACGATAGAACTTAAATAAAAAATAGCTGAAAATTAAATTATAAAAGCAGGCGAACGAAATGACCAACTTTCAAGAAATTTATTCGTGGTGTTCCTAAGACTCCAAGGAACACTTCAGCTGTAATCGAACATTGTGCTTGTAAAACTTTTCGAAACTGGTTTGGCAGAACATGTAAGGTTAGAATGCTTTGTATTATAATAGTAAAAAAGGTAATTGAAAGTTATTTTTTAAATAAATTTGGCATTTTTATGGAATTGATATTAATGTTATATTACCAAACCGTGAAATATATAAAAAAAAGTAGGCACTTGAAGTACAGCCTGAAGTAGAAAACGCACCTTGAAGAAGTGGAAGGTGGCGATGGCCGGCAGGCGCTCCTTGTCCGGGTAGTAGAAGGAGTTGGCGGGGTGGTTGGGGCGGCGCGCAGTGATGCGGGTCACTCTACCTCGCGGCTCGCTCGGCCAGTTCGGGGCGCTGAACGTGAAGCCGTCGTCTGCACCGGAGTCCATCGGCCCCACCTGCCCGCACGACACACTGCCCTCACCACTCACTGGCTACTTTCAACTATAGAAGTACGTACTCGCATAGAACCATGGCAACCTGAGCACTCTTGAACAGGCAAGAGAGCTGTTACTCAGGGGTGCACAACAAGAGATCCTCAAGGTGGGTATAATAATATAATAATAATAATGGCGTATGGGGAGTGCACCCTAGGGCGAGGCAACACCCTCCGAAGCGACGGTTCTTTCCAGCTGGGACCCGTAGGTGACCGCCATCCCTGGGCATGACAGAAATGAGACCCTACAATGGAGCGGCGCTGGAATGCAAGGGCGGGGGGAAACGGGAGTACCCCGAGAAAAACCTCCGGCAAGCGGCATCGTCCAGCACGATTCCCACATGCGAAAATCCGGGAGTGAACCCGCCGGGGATTTAACCCGGATCGCCGTGGTGGGAGGCGAGCGCCCTGGCCACTGCGCCACCGCTGCCCCCAAGGTGGGTCTACGATCGACTTAACAGAGTGCTCACAGAATATGAACCAATGTTTTCAATGCCATTGGCTCGTGGCTGCTGTGTACGGGTCGTGTGCATTCTTGGCTTGACTTCAGATATCCTCATACTTTATATCTTAAGTACAAGTCAAGACGAAGTAGCCAATCAGAGCACAGCAACAGTTCTTGTTGACGGGAAACTGTGTTTACATGTTGAATTTAGGTTATGTCATATCATGAAATCGTATGCAATAAATTATTTCAGCCGGGAGACAGTATCTTCTTTATTTAAAGAACTATTCATCGTCATGTTTTATTTACTGGAAGAAGTGATCGAATTCTCTTTATTGAACCTTTTTCAGATTTATTGACGTAAATTCCTAATGTTGGTATCGGCATACCCTTCTATAAGATAAGAGNTTTATTGAACCTTTTTCAGATTTATTGACGTAAATTCCTAATGTTGGTATCGGCATACCCTTCTATAAGATAAGAGCGTTTTTCAAAACGATTACACTGACAGTAATCATAAAAAATTTAATATACCTTAATAATCTTTACTATTGTCCATTTTTCCAGATTATGTCTGCTCCTTTCGTCTCCTGTGATTCTGATNAATATACCTTAATAATCTTTACTATTGTCCATTTTTCCAGATTATGTCTGCTCCTTTCGTCTCCTGTGATTCTGATTGGCTTGGCTCAATCGTAAACTGCAAAACTTATGTTCCTTGTACTAAAGAGTTATAAGTACAAGTCTTAATTCTTCAGTTTTTAATCGTAAACCCACCTTTATCTTATTAATTTCTTTTCCAAAGCAAGCCGAATTAGGTTCTACGATACTGCCAACTTTAAAACACGAAGTAAAAGACACATTCTCACTCTGTTATGTTAGTGGTATAGTAGAAACCTTGCCTGTTCTTATTCTGTTTACACTGTAATTAGCATATGTTTTCTGGTTAATATTATTGATGCGTCTCTTATTTCATATTGTTTCATATTACAAATACATTTGAGCGAATATAATAACAGTGAAGGTGAAAAACTTACAACCAGTTTTAAGCGCATATTCATGAAAATACATGTGACACGAATAAACAGGCGTGAAGGGCGCTTACAAAAAATCTGTGCTACCACCATAAAAATTAAAATATTCAATTAATTCATAAATTCATAAAATATTTAAAGAAAGAAANAAAAATCTGTGCTACCACCATAAAAATTAAAATATTCAATTAATTCATAAATTCATAAAATATTTAAAGAAAGAAACTACGTGGTTGTTTATTTATGCTGTGTGAACATAGTATATACTTTGTTTAAATACGTAATAATTTTTTTAATGCAGATGTTTTAAGACCGTAAGACCTCGACTTCGGGTATCTTCGGTAATATATCGTTTTCCCTATTCGAGTTACGAGGGCCTGCTTTAGAAAACCCTGCTGAATATCTACTTGTATGGACATTGCGTATTCCTTCATCGTACGTAAAATCAACACTGCCATATTCCTGATAACTTTATTCAACTGNCTTGTATGGACATTGCGTATTCCTTCATCGTACGTAAAATCAACACTGCCATATTCCTGATAACTTTATTCAACTGATTATCAAGTTAAACTGTGGAATTATTGCAAAAGTAGATATAAAATCAGTTTTCTTATTCTAACTCTGACTGACATGCATTAAAAATACAGAAAGCAAAATAAATCGTTTCAGTATTCACAAATGTTTACTCTAACACTTTGACTTCAACGTTAAGACATGGAATTACTTTCCCTACGTCGCTACCAACCTTCCTGAGCACATGCCTCTCTGCACCTCCGTGGAAATATGGGCAGGTAGGGGCAGTGCCATCTTTCAAAGGTTGTTTTCAAAAGTGTTTAATTAACCGTGAACAGCTTACAGTATTATTTAGAGTGGCGAAGCTAGAGTTTTTTTTCCGTGGAGGAGGATGGGGTCGACAAAATAATTCCAACAATAATTTTTATTGCTTATTATTTAGAAAGAAATCTTAAGCTTATCTCATTCTTATAAAGGGTTTTTAGGTATTTTATACTTTTTCTTATTGCAATCTAATATTTACCCGGAGAGATTTTTAAGCTAAATCATTCAGTACTTCTTCTAGCGGCACTGCCATGTTTTCACGGATGTACGTTAAATCAAGACCATCAAGTCAGTCTGGCCCAATAGCGCCGCTCAAGCAAGTTTACAATGATTTAGTGTTGGAAATGACTGGTCACAGGTGTCAGTTGTTATAGAAGTGTAATCATTACGGCGAGGTCGTCATCTACTGTTGGATACATGATGTCACTGCATGTTTGCAATTAATCAGTTGTGCTTTGTAGATTTCTCTACAAGCCCTGCATTAACTGCGTCCATTAGTTACGCTCTCCTTTGATGTTGGTAAGAAAACCATACANTGTTTACACTGTAATTAGCATATGTTTTCTGGTTAATATTATTGATGCGTCTCTTATTTCATATTGTTTCATATTACAAATACATTTGAGCGAATATAATAACAGTGAAGGTGAAAATGAATGTTGGTCAAAATTCGCGTATAAGTACTTTTTACATGTGACACGAATAAACAGGCGTGAAGGGCGCTTACACAAAATCTGTGCTACCACCATAAAAATTAAAATATTCAATTAATTCATAAATTCATAAAATATTTAAAGAAAGAAACTACGTGGTTGTTTATTTATGCTGTGTGAACATAGTATATACTTTGTTTAAATACGTAATAATTTTTTTAATGCAGATGTTATAAGACCGTAAGACCTCGACTTCGGGTATCTTCGGTAATATATCGTTTTCCCTATTCGAGTTACGAGGGCCTGCTTTAGAAAACCCTGCTGAATATCTACTTGTATGGACATTGCGTATTCCTTCATCGTACGTAAAATCAACACTGCCATATTCCTGATAACTTTATTCAACTGGTTATCAAGTTAAACTGTGGAATTATTGCAAAAGTAGATATAAAATCAGTTTTCTTATTCTAACTCTGACATGCATTAAAAATACAGAAAGCAAAATAAATCGTTTCAGTATTCACAAATGTTTACTCTAAACACTTTGACTTCAACGTTAAGACATGGAATTACTTTCCCTACGTCGCTACCAACCTTCCTGAGCACATGCCTCTCTGCACCTCCGTGGAAATATGGGCAGGTAGGGGCAGTGCCATCTTTCAAAGGTTGTTTTCAAAAGTGTTTAATTAACCGTGAACAGCTTACAGTACTATTTAGAGTGGCGAAGCTAGAGTTTTTTTTTCCGTGGAGGAGGATGGGGTCGACAAAATAATTCCAACAATAATTTTTATTGCTTATTATTTAGAAAGAAATCTTAAGCTTATCTCATTCTTATAAAGGGTTTTTAGGTATTTTATACTTTTTCTTATTGCAATCTAATATTTACCCGGAGAGATTTTTAAGCTAAATCATTCAGTACTTCTTCTAGCGGCACTGCCATGTTTTCACGGATGTACGTTAAATCAAGACCATCAAGTCAGTCTGGCCCAATAGCTCAAGCAAGTTTACAATGATTTAGTGTTGGAAATGACTGGTCACAGGTGCCAGTTGTTATAGAAGTGTAATCATTACGGCGAGGTCGTCATCTACTGTTGGATACATGATGGCACTGCATGTTTGCAATTAATCAGTTGTGCTTTGTGGATTTCTCTACAAGCCCTGCATTAACTGCGTCCATTAGTTACGCTCTCCTTTGATGTTGGTAAGAAAACCATACANAGATTTCTCTACAAGCCCTGCATTAACTGCGTCCATTAGTTACGCTCTCCTTTGATGTTGGTAAGAAAACCATACAAATCTGTCAAATTCTCCTACTCTTTTGCATTTTCATCAAGGCGCACCACTTCTACAATTGACAAAGTCATCGGTGACTTTCTGCTTCATACACCATGAGATCTGTAGTGTTTTTAGTATCTTTTAAATTGTTTCCTGAATGATATTTGGGAGGTTTTCCAACCCCCCTCCCCCCCCCCTAGAAACGACCGTGCTGTTTATAGTCCATTTTACTTCCAACTACTCTGAAGCCCTGCTAAAGTTCNCCCCCCCCTAGAAACGACCGTGCTGTTTATAGTCCATTTTACTTCCAACTACTCTGAAGCCCTGCTAAAGTTCTACTTCGAAGATATTCCTCCACCTCATGCAAAAAAAGCGCGTATGTGGCAGTTTAGCACCTAGAAGTTTATAACAACTTGCTTGGCGACTATCGTGAAAGCGGATTTCCATCAGCACTGGCAACAGCGAAATAAGTTGTGGAACAATGGGACATAGAATCACGTTCACAGCTATGACGACAACACGTATAAAGAAAAAGTTCTCCTACGAAGCAACAGAGGATGAGGCTTTTGATATTTCACCACAAGATCACTTCAAAATGAAACACTTTAATAGGGTTGTAGACACCGTGTGAATAAGCTGTCAGCCGAGATTTTGAAAGCTCACATCCCGCGAAAGGAGAATTGTTGTCGTGTACCGAATTAAGGACTTATTTTAAATGGGCGATAAAGACCTATGGACAAGTGTAAACACTTATAAACATCTTTTAACTTTCAGCATAAGAGACAAAAACAAACAGGATATAGAACATAGCAACATAGAACTATAACGACAACTTAAAATATTCTCACAAGAGAAAGAAGGCAAGAACGTAGTTTCAGCTCTTGAATAAATAGTTCAGAACAAGTTGTGTGAAGTATCTCTGAACATTAATATTGCAATTAGAATGAGAGCATCCATTCCCGTTACTGTTGTTCTGCGATGGCAGCTTTTCACAACTGACAAACATCATTACTCAAGAGCGGCTCTAAGCTCTCCATATTCTATCGGTTGTAAACGACGTAACATATACACTGGACTATATAAATTTTAATGAAGACTTCACTTACAAGAAAAGTTTCTCAATTATTATTTAAATTACTAACCTTCTTGCCATTATACATTACACGTATCCTCGTTTATTTAGTAACTTGTCATCTTTATTTCAGGTTGTAAAAAACTAGTTTAGATTAATTTTATCATACAATTATGTTGTTATTAAATTTAAGGTATATTGCGTTTACAATGAAATACAATTAGTGTGCTCAGATTCACAATGTTTGGATTCCTTGTTATGTTGAATAATATAATGTATTACATCCTCTTTAATTCATATAACACAATACCAATTCGAGATAAAGAAATCACTTTGTTTTGGGATTGCATTCGCCCAAAGCTATCGTTTGTGAGAGGTAGAAAGGTAAGACTGGTTTACTGTTAGTGTGACCAACAATTTGAAATATATATACATACACTGAGGTGACAAAAGTCATGGGATAGCAATATGCAAATATACAGATGGCAGTAGTATCGCGTACAAAATGTATAAATGGGCAGTGCATTGGTTGGGCTTTCATTTGTAGTCAAGTGATTCATGTGAAAAGGTTTCTGACGTTATTATGGCCGCACGACGGGAATTAACAGACTTTGAACGCGGAATGGTAGTTGCAGCTAGACGCATGGGACATTACATTTCGGAAATGGTTAGGGAATTCAACATTCGAGATTCACAGTGACAAAAGTGTGCCGAGAATACCTAATTTCAGGCATAACCTCTCACCATGAACAACGCAGTGGCCGACCGCCTGCACATAATGACCGAGACAAACGACGTGTGCGCAGAATGGTCAGTGTTAACAGACAAGCAACACTGCGTGAAATAACCGCAGGAATCAATGTGGGGCGTACAACGGACGTGTCCGTTAGGGCAGTGTGGCGAACTTTGGCTGTACTGGACTATGCCAGCAGAAGACCGACTCGAGTGCCTTTACTGACAGCACATCGCCTGCAGCGCATCTCCTGGGCTTGTGACCATATCTGTTGGACCCTAGACGACCGGAAAACTGTGGCTTGGTCAGATAAGTCCCGATTTCAGTTGGTAAGAACTAATGGTAGTGTTCGAGTGTGGTGCAGATCCCACGAATCCATGGACCCAAGTTGTCAAAAAGGAACTGTGCTAGTTGGTGGTGGATCCATAATGGTGTGGGCTGTTTTTACATGGANAAGCTGGTGGTGGCTCCATAATGGTGTGGGCTGTTTTTACATGGAATGGACTGGGTCCTCTGGTCCAACTGAACCGATCATTCACTGGAAAGGGTTATGTTCAGCTACTTGGAGACCACTTGCAGCCATTCATGGACTTCATGTACCCAAACAACGATGGAATTTTTATGGATGACAATGCGCCATCTTACCGAGCCACAACTGTTCGCGATTGATTTGGATAACATTTTGGACAATTCCAGCGAATGATTTAGCCACCAAGATCGCCCGACATAAATCCCATCGAACATTTATGGGACATAATCGAGAAGTCAGTTCTTGCACAAACAACTCACCGGCAACACTTTCGCAATTATGGACGTCTATAGAGGCAGCATGGCTCTATATTTCTGTCGGGGACGTCCAACGACTTGTTGAGTTCATGCCACGTCGAGTTGCTGCACTTCGCCGGGCAAAATGAGGTCAGACACGATATTATGAAGTATCTCATGACGTTTGTCGCCTCAGTGTATATTCACACACATATACATACACACACATACATTCATACACATATATACATATATATACATACACATATATACATATATATTCACACATATATATGCATATATACATACACATATATAAATATATATATTCATACATATTTATATACTCATACACATATATACATATGTATTCATACATATATATAAATTAATATTCATACACATATATACATATATATATTAGTACACATGTTTAAATATTAATTTATATAAATACATATACACATATATGCACATATTTATATACACATATATACATATACATATATATACATATACATATATTCATATACACATACATATATTCATGCATATACATATATTCATGCATATACATACATGCATATATATGCATATACATATATAAATGTATATACATATATAAATGTATATACATATATAAATGTATATACATATACACATATATAACTGTATATACACATACACATATATATTAATTTATATAAATACACATACACATATATATACATATTTATATACACATATATATAAACATATAAACAGCCACATATATACATTCATATACACATACATATATACATCCATATAAACATATATATATTAATACACATATATACATATATATAATTATATATATACATACACATTCATATATACAAAAAATTACATATACACATACAAATATATATACACATACAAATATATATACATACATATATATTCATATATATACATATACAAATATATATACATATGCATAAAAATATATATACATATGCATAAAAATATATATACATGCATATATACACATGCATATATACACATACATATATATACATGCATATACATATTCACATATATATACATATATAAATACATATACATATATATTCATATATACATATAATTACATATATACATATAAACATACAAACACATATATACAAATATATATACACATACATATATATTCATATACATACAAATATATACACATACAAATATGTACACATTCATATTTATACATATACATACAAATATATACACATACATATTTATACATATACATACAAATATATACACATACATATTTATACATATACATACAAATATATACACATACATATTTATACATATACATACAAATATATACACATACATATTTATACATATACATACAAATATATACACCCATATATACATATACATAGAAATATACACACATATTTATACATACAAATATATATACATTCAAATATATATACATAGATATAAATATACATAAACATATATATATCTATATAAACATAATTAAATAAATAAAAAAAAAATAAAAAAAAAAAATATATATATATACAGACCCACTAACTACACCAGACTGCCAACGCGCAGCATTTGTACAAACTCAGTGTAATAATTTTATGCATAAGAATTATTTCTTACAAGACATTACCAACACACGTATTTTCCCTCTGTATTTATTCACATTACTAATATTAATGGACCAACAAGTTGAAAAAAATATATATTTATTTATATAATAACTTGTTGGTCACACTAACAGTAAATCAGTCGTACCTTTCTACCTCACAAAAACGATACTTTTGGACTAATGTAGACCCTGAACAAAGTGCTTTCTTTGTCCGGAATTGGTTTTGTGTTATATGAATTAAAGACGATGTAATACATGGATGATCGGTTCAAGTTGCCCGTCCCATCTAAGCCAGATTATTCTCAATTTTGATTTTTATACATTTTTTGATAAATTTTTTTAATGCAATTTTTCAATTTTTTAAATAATTGTAGCCATTGAATATTACTTTTGGAAACTTTAAAAACAATTTTGCGTTTTTTTGCGTTCGAGGTAATCAAAGGTCGTCTTAGGTAAATGCTAACTAGGTTCCAAGAAGGCGGTCGGGTTACGACAATGTAATTTTTCCTCGATATTTAATTTTTTTGATTTTTCGTATGTTTCTGTTCAAGGTCATTTAAGGTCATGGATACAAGGTCAAAGTCAAGGTTACCTGGATCCAAGATTGCGGTCGTAGTCAGTAACGTAATGTGCTCGCTGACTTTTATGAATTTATTCTATTTTTTTAATTTTTTCTCGGGGTTTTTGTTTTTAAGGTTATTGGGAACAAGGTCACTGGCATCCAATAAGGTGGCCAGAGTCATGAATGTAATGTTTTTCTCGATTTTGAAATTATTTTATGTATTTTTTCAATTTTTCCTTTTTTAATTTTTGGTTTTATGATTATCCAAAGCCATGGTCAATGGTCAAGCAAAGTTAAAAACGATCCCCCAAATCCTTTTAATGGATCATTTTTGCAAATGAGTGGATCGGCACTTTTCGAAGGAAAACGGGACATTTTAAGGGAAAAAGGGAAATTTGTAAAGAAGAAAGGGGAAAAAAGTGAAATGCAAAATGGCGTCGACCTGCGGCTGGCACCTACTCCAGATTCCGTTGTGCCAGACGTCCCATAATTATTCTACTTTATATATTTAGCAATCGTTACTGGGGTACTGACATCCTGAATATAGTTTTATTTATTAGGTATTGATGTTTTTGCAAGCATATTTTAGTTGGTCTGTGAGAAAATAACATTAATAAGCCTACGCATTGGTTTCTCTTGGACGAACAAAAATGTGCACTTTTGATTACCTATTTCAAAAGAGATTCACGATACTAGTGCCAGAGTACCCATTCTTAAATATCCACGATTCTTAATTTACATATTGTGCATATTAGATCACATGGCATGTGATTTATTTAGCAAAGTTAATTAGGAGCACAGAAACTTGGGCTCCTATATTCAGACATTTTCTACTTTTCGGTGCTATATTTTGAAAAATACAAACACTTGACTTAAACATTACGGTCCTTATGTAAATCTCTTTCAGATCACGAAATAAAAAAAACTATAGTGAAATGTCGCCTTATCGACGAATGGACTAAGATAGGCAGATACATAGTATGCCTCAATTTACGAGCGCCGAGTATACGAGTGCTTCCAGCGTCGCTGTAATCACTAGACCCAACCTTTATTACAGCATATCTGTGTACGTAGCGGTCTGAGTTGACGACCTATATTTGTGCTTGGCTAGAGGATAGTACTATCGTCAGCAACTATAACTGCAGGAAACTGGAGAACATTTTGTCGCTAGCGCAAACAGAGCGCAGTTATGTTCTTGTAAAAAAAAATCTTATTTGCAGTTATCTTCAGCTAAGTTAAGTCTATTTGCCTCATTCCTTCCCCTCCCTCAACTCACGGCCCTTACAAGAAATGAAGTTCTTTTGCGGAAAAGTAAAGAAAGATCTGACTCTCTCTCTGTCTCACTTAATACTTCCAGTTTAATGACAGAGACGAGAAAGAAAAATGGTTGCTGCAGTATATTTAAAATGTAACACACAACGTTCATCCTAATGAATTTGAAGTAATAGCGTAATTAAATTCGTTATGACGACTGAAGTCTCACCTACATAGTTTCATTGCCAAAATAATTTTTTTTTTTGCACTTTTCAATATCCGTGATGCGTTGAGATAGCTGTCGAAGGAACGTCCTACAGACGAGCCTGACCAAACTAACACTTAGCAGACACACCTTATCCAGGGTTAAAACAGAGAAGAGAGCTGCAACACACCAATCCGCCTCGCTACAGTTTGCATCACTGCAAGTTCTCCTTTCAAAAAATATTCTGAAACGTAAGCGGTACAGCTCATGTTTTGTATTAACACTGGGTATTAAAAATTTTAAGGAGCGAAAGCGTTGTTCTTTTGTATCTAATTGCCGTATCACACGGAGAATATTACTGGAATGTGTTATGTCTTGTAGAGTCAACAGCACTTGAATAACTTAAATGGCAAGACCTTAAAGAATGCATACACATTTATAAAACTATCCCGTGCCGAACTTATAAAAATAGTTTTCTCGAGTTATCGAATAATTTTATACCTACTGTGAAGATGCTCGAAACAAATTCTGTTGATCAAAAAATGCGCAAGCCCTTGGCGGTTGAAGGTGATTTATAAAGTCAGTTGTGCACGTAATGGGAGGCCTCCCTTACCTCCAGAGATAAAGCGTCGATCCAGTACCCTTTGTGGCACAAGTCGACGCTGTCCAGCCCGATGAACCAATCAGGAGACGGTATCATCCGCACAACCACGGACACCTGAAACCAAATCCAAGTGTACTATTAGAAACTACACACGAGTTAATTATATCAAACATTTTTGGATGTGCATTTATTTTCAATCAGCGTCGCTCGCTAACATTAGTTGGTTCAATACGCAAACATTATAAATTATGGTTGCGAGTGTAGTATTTTTACTTTGTTTTCCGTACGGTAACAGCCGACTGACAAGCGATTTGAAAATAGATTCAGGGATTGATGTAGGTGCACCCGCATAGCCGTCAGTCGTGAGGGGCCCAGGGGGATAATCGCCCCGCAGATTTATAGAAACACAGGGAAGCTGCCCGCTCTAGAAGAAAAACCAACACCTACATGAATGAGGAGACGCTAGAGATGATTGTTTTGGAATTGGCTGTGCGATCAAGGAAAATAACTTTTAGACTGGTACTCCCATGCTTCAGTTTCTCTGACATGCTTAACAGGTCCTGATATATGGGCACCTGAAGGACGCCATCATGGCCGCGTTCAGATTAGGACATTTTGGCGTAATAAATGTCTTAACAGCTATTTCACTTACAAACCTTTGTTAACCTTCTATTTCAATCAAAATGGATATTCTCTTCGCCTATCACATTTAGATGGTGATATTAATGGTACGATATATATATTGAATATATATATTTAAAGCAGGAAAAATGAGCGTGGAAATAAATTTGCAAAATGTAAACAATAATTTTCTAAAGTAAAATGCAAATAAAAAATATAAAAAAGTTATTGTCATAGCACTGAATTTGTAATCACACCGAATGTTGAGTTGATATGTTTTGGTCTGCGCATCACAGNAAAAGTTATTGTCATAGCACTGAATTTGTAATCACACCGAATGTTGAGTTGATATGTTTTGGTCTGCGCATCACAGAGAGGTCTTGTGCCCCGGTGAAGATGAAATGAGGTGAGGATGGAGCAACGGTGGAGTGAAAGGGCAGGGGAAATGTGGGTCATAGACTAAAGATGAGGTAGACAGATCTCGCTGGCTGCGCACAACCAATCTCCGTGTCCCAACATTTAACTGCTTTTCTGCCAATTTGGCTAGCAAAAATGGCATGTATTGGTTTTGAGGTTATGAACAATGTTTAGTAAACAAGTGCTTTGAGATGCATGCATACTTCATGTAACCAATTTGTAATGCAGGTTGATTAAATTCCAATTGGTGAAAGTATTTTATTTATATAAAAGGGCTTGTTTTTTTTTTTAAATTAAGATATAAACAAGCACGTTATTTACTGTTGACCATGTGACTTTGACAGACATGTTCCTTTGAGGTGGGTCATTGTGGAGTGCATGCGCAGAAGACGAATAAGCGTTCTACCTCATCTTTAGTCTATAATGTGGGTGCCCCGCGAAAACACGCCAGCCAACGACCACGTCCGCTACTCCTTCAACACGCGAAAATCCGAGTGACCCCGCAAGGATTCGAACCTGGCTCGCCTTGGTGGGAGGCCAGTTGATGGTTCACGGAAAGAGTCAGCACTTTTGAAATCAACCTGCGAAAAAAAATCACTGACTGCAATTACCAAGTTAAGTTGGTAACCGATTTACGAGAAGTAGTTCCATCTTTTAACATCGTAGTTGTCGTAAAATTAAGAAAAATTGTCACCTGCAATAAGAATACAATTTGGCATGATTGCAACTCATCTATGTTTCTAACTCTTTCACATCACCTGACCGACGCAAAATTCAAGTTAGCTGGTTAATTGTTTTGTTTTGGTTTCTTTTCCGGTCCGCCCTCGCGTGTCAACAATATTGCAGTTCATGACCGACGTGATTTTACGTGCCAGTTTGTAACTTCTGAAACAAAGTATTCATTCAGGTAGAAGTAAAGTGGATCTTCTTATAGTGATGCAGCCAGCAACACAGTAAATGCAGAACTCTTTAAAAAGTACTGTACAAACTTCCAAAATCGTCAGAAAAATATTGCTTGAGTTTAAGATAAGTGTTTATATTTTATTCAGTGTAAAACATGTCACAGCACTAAGTTACTTTGATGGTTAAATTAATTAATTAATAACGATAATTTTTATTTCTTATCCGACAATGTGCGCATTTCTTCTCTGGATGAGTTACAAAGTTAGTTTTATAAAACAACCTAAATCTAACCAGGTAAGCATTTTTTTCTATGCGTGTATGTGAGAAATTATACGCATAACATTTTATAGATGTGCTAAAATGTTATGTTTATAAAAATCAGTTACAATACATATTACACCTGTTGCCTGAATTATTTATTTTTAAAATTAATAGTAATGTCAAATACAGCATATTTTTCGCATACAGGTAACGATATTAATGTTTAATTCCATATAAATCTATCGTAGTAACGATAACGTGTCAAATAACCGTACAAACTTGGAAATGCAAAAAAAAAAAAAAAAAAAAAAAAAAAA
>NQII01008907.1:4943-16364 GCA_002778355.1 Clitarchus hookeri | reverse complement strand
TCTGGCTGTCGCCACGAGCATTTGCTGCTGCCTATACAAATTACAGTGATGCAAGTAATGCGATCATGAGCAACCGACCATTGCAGGCCTATGTTATTATGCCTGTTGCCATGCAACCGAAAATATATCCTATTATGTAAATCGCACGCATTTTGCTCATCATAGTTTGAAACTGAGATTTGAAACTGTAAACTTACAATTATGGAAATTGTCATGCGCAAAACACAATAAAATGAAGGTACAGCACACAACAAAAATTGTAATGTATGCACTTGTGTATACAATGGCATTTGAAAGGAATGGCAATTTGTAAAATAGATGGAAATGTGATTGAAAATGAATAATATTTTGTGAACAATTAATAAAATGTTTATCTTATCGTTTACGATATTTATGAAAAATAAATATAATTTTCTGTACATTTTCCTAGAACTCACTTGCTTCATAGAGCTACAACTAACTGCACAACAAATGCATAGCATACCAAACTATACTATAGCAGCTGTCATTATTTAAAAGAAAATAGGTTTTTTTCTTTTAATGATTGTATTATATGTGATAGAGTAATGCATGTATTTGATCAAAGTCATGGTATTATAGCCTGAAAGTATTGTAAACGTATTATATAACTGATTTGACAAATTTTTTGTGAAATTTTGAATTTTTATTTGTAATACGCCATAATTTAAAATAACTTCAAGTATCCTTTTTTCATGTTAGAATATAGACGCTACTATTTACATCTAAAGTAAATATTTTGGAGAATATAAAGTGACCAAATACGTTTATACTCTGTTCAAAGAGAAACTAAATAAGTGTTATTTTCATTTAGAGCTGCAATCTTTTGTCCACTGGAAGAAAATACGCCGAATAGTCGGCAATTGCAGGCTCTACAGTGATTGTGCGATGACAGTAAAATAATTTGGGTACGAAGTTTCGCACAAAGTTTCCCTTCAAGAAAAAATAAAAACAGAAAAGGCTTATACTTGAATATCCGAAAGAAACGCTGCTAAGATACAATATAATACTAATTATTATATGCAATTATTTTAAAAAGTAATACGTGTTTGTGTGCGCGCTCGTGTGCGCGTGAGAGAGGAAGAGAGGGAGAAAAACGTGGGAAATGGTGCATGCACACCTGCGTGCATGTGTGTGTGTACACACACACACACACACACACACACTTACACAGAGAAAGTTGAAGCCTTACTGTTGGTGTTTGACATATATGTATTTCTTACCCAGGTTTTATTGTAGTTTATCAGTGCAATATCGCAGTAGGATATCAGTGTCATTCATAAATAACACTGCCGACAAAACTATGAACTCCGTGACTTATGTTCCAGCAAGACATGCGAACACGAAGTTAGAACTAGTGAGTTGAAACAAGAACCTTTGTAATGTAGATGTAACTGGAAATTAATTCTACTCCTGCATTTAGTTTGTTATTTTCGAATGATTAAGTGATGGCTGTTTACGGTAAAGTGAGCACTATTGGGGGAAAAAAATTATCTGCCTTTTACTGCGCTATTCGAGAAGACACATTGTGACTAGTATGGTCTCTGTAGAGTTGCGAATAAGTTAGGAAATGTATTACCGTATTTCAACGTCGAATTACAAGTGTAACTTTTGAATAAGTGGAAAGTGATTATTAAAATTAACTTTTTATTTGCTTTAAGCGCGCAAGTATACGAGTTAACATTAGCAACATATACACATGCATAACATTTTCCCAGTTAAACTGGACTAATACATGAACAAAGTTATGAGGTCTATGACAACGCTGATTTTACATATGGCAGAAGGATATTTGATGGACAGAAAAATAGATCTGAAGCAGGGATTTCAAAAAACAACATGGTGGGTGTATTCCGCCAACATTTTAAACGTGGACAAAATAAAAACAAAGTGCCGTTTATAATGGAGTGTTTTGCCCATCCGTAAGTCTGTCTCCGTCCATTTATATATTCAGATAAAACTCCCGGATAGCAGTAAATATAAAGAGAGAAAGGAAGTATACAGTAATACACTTTTACTCTTTACATATAGGCATACAATAAGACGAGAATCAACCTACCTCATAAAAATGTTTTCCACTAGATTAATGAAATGTTGTCTAATGTTTCACTTCCATCAGCCCTTCTACTGTGATTTCAGGGATACCCACCCACGTGAAACACTTGTTCTCGTTCATCCGTTTGAAATGCATCCGACTCTTTTCAGTGAATCTCCTACAACATAATTTTTATTTTCGGTGACTTCATATCACTCATACATAAGAGCATTAAAAAAATAAAAGACCAAACAATCCGGAAAAAAATGACACCCTATAACAACAAATTTTGCTTTTAAGTCAAGGGAATTCCTTTCGCCATACATGAAGCCATGCTCACAGTTGACAAATGTAGTTTTACGGATCCCTTCACATGCCCTATAGTACGGACGTAAATCGCTGTGGGTTGCCGCCGTTGATTTCCCGACAATTTCCAAACTATACGACACAACGCCGTCCGTCGTGTGGTGGTCATCGTTTGTTGGGACGTCCCAGTGTGTTCACATTTGATCGCTTGTCGGACAAAAACGGACTCAAGTCAGCTCGTTACAAGTATCAACGGGGGGAATATGTGTGGTCTATTATTCTTGTTTTGAAAAAAAGATTTAATTTCTTGATATTGGAGTCTTCAGAGAAAGTTGCAATGCTATTGTTTACAGCAGTATACATTTTTCATTGTTTCTTTTAATATATGCTGTAAGATGACGTAAACATCAGGAAAGGACGTCAAAATTTAAAAGAAAAAATAAGTGTAACTACGGAACACTTGTAGCTTTGTAAGCGCCGCACCATGGATGCTCACATAAACAAATAGTGTCGTCTTAAAATGGCCAGACACAGATGTTTCCACATACCGGCCAGATGTTTGCGACCGAAGGAATTATAACACTTGATGCATGTACAGTTAGTAACCTCTACATATGTGTGTGCACGCATATACTACATATATAAATACATTACTATAGGTATGACAGTGCACTTTACACGTAAATCTTGTTACTGCATAGCGAGATGTACGATAGGTGTTGTGTAATTTTTGTAACTAATTTCACAACTATGAGAGTGTAATGAACGAATAAGTGTTGAAAACAAAACTTTGTAATCTTGTGCCATACTGCAAGATAAAACTGTTGTGTGACGGTTTACGAATTCGAATTTTAGGGCGATGCTGGCCCACAACCACCCCCCCCCCCCCCCCNTCCTAGTCACCAAAAGGGAAGGTCAACTCGAGAAGGATGCACGTGACGACTATAACACGTGTCGCGGAGGAGTCGTCCACTCCCCCTTCACCCACTCACCCCCCTTGACCACTAGCCTGCCCGGGAGATCTGTGGAGCGCAGATGTTTCACGCGATATCACCAAATAATCATGTGTATTTCACCTAAACTCAAAATATACGCACCACCGAAGGAATAACTGACAAGCTAGATATTGGTGCCGAGAAAACCCCCCCTCCCCCCTTGGCTAACCACAGGACAATGTGGAAACGCACCGAAGAAGAAGCTGACGAGAGTAAACTAGGGGCAAGGGGATACCTTCCCCCGCCCCCTCCAAACCTTCAGAAACCAGGACACGTGTTTTGAAAGGCATTGTTCTGCGTTCTACCACCTCACCCCCTCACCCCTCCCCCCACAAGGCGACACGTGCCGACAATTAAGCATGGACACTGGCGTGCATAAAAAGCCCTTTTCGAGAGTAGTGGGGGGACAGTTGATTATCACCGCGCCGAGGGAAGAGTTGCTTCAAGGAATCGCGAGAAGACGTGAGCACGAGTCCGAACCACAGTCCAGGGAGACGGCAGCACCTGCGGGCCTTCTTCCAAGGCCTACCACTTCGCTGGAGCTCATTCCCAGATGACAGCCTACCCACACTCACCGCTGAGTTAAGTATAAAAATCGGCGCCCAGAGAAGCCCCACTCAACCACGAAGTTGCCCAGTGAATACGAGTAGTCAAATTAGGTATCACACCTCGGAAGTACTGATGTATGTAGTTCTTGTGTAAACTCCAGACAATATATTCGTCCTTAAAAATGAAACAGCAACCGACTAAATTATTGTAAACCCCTTAACCTTCAGGCATAATATAGTCTGTGCCTGGGGGCATTAACAACGACACTATAAGCCACA
The DNA here is from genome assembly GCA_002778355.1 of Clitarchus hookeri. Classification (NCBI taxonomy): domain Eukaryota; kingdom Metazoa; phylum Arthropoda; class Insecta; order Phasmatodea; family Phasmatidae; genus Clitarchus; species Clitarchus hookeri. The sequence continues at coordinate 12,183 of NQII01008907.1, read as the reverse complement.
CTGTCTTCCACAGTGGCGGTATAGCGTCAAAACGTACAGAATAATTATGATAAATGTCATAGATAATACTTACCGCACATACACGTTTTCCACCGTGAACCCGAGCAAATGTTTGTTTGCCAATTCTCTCTCTAGGAGAATGCCGTCCGGATTCGTGAACCGCGGTGCCGACAAGTGACGTGTGCGAGGCTATACGTGTACGGGTACATAGGGAGCTGACGAGAAGGCAAGGCTAAGGTAAGGCCTGGTTTATAAAAATCGCAATAACACAACAGTGGCAAAATGCTGCTCCTTTAAAATTCAATTTACGCGCAGTTCAACTCGCTTGTGTTATTTATAACTATTCATAACTTGTGTACACAAAACATTCACTTGTATTTCAAATAAATAAATCGAACGAATTTTGTTGAAAAATAGTTGGGAATTTTGTCGTTTGCAAGAAAAGTGCAGCATAGCATACCTGCTGATTTTTTCTAGCTCTTAAAGCTAAAAATGTGTTTATTTTAGTTGCAATTTTTTTTCAGAGTAATGTATTTTTACATTACCGGCACTTATTTTTATATTTTAACCAGCATAATTCTTTTCAACAAATTCTGGACTCTGTTGGGATGTTTCCATCGTATGGTTAGTCATAACATTTTCTATGTATTTGCGATTTACAAAATGATGTGGGATTGGTTTACGTAAAAAAATATAAATAAATAATCACTAATAGATATTGTCACAGAAGAGCAAAAATAGTTTCCAACTTTCGTGAGACAAAACGGGTACAGTAGAAGCATTGGCTGCAACAGTATTAAACAAAATAATTCCAACATAAGATTAATATTAACACACTCCCGTTTTATAAAACACAAATACTGGAATAAATTAATCATTTACTCGCAAATTCACTCCTCAACACTTTTCCTGAAACCAAGCCGCGCCATTTTTGTGTCTGTCATGAATACTACTCTGAAAGTCGTGAAATGCACAACAAAGTGTATGAAAAAGAGTTCAAGGGATAAATAATAATAATGAACAAATTTTCGTGTATAAACTTAAGACTTGTTTTTATGTAAGCTAAAATTTAATCAAAAATGTTATAATTCGCTGTAAAAATTTTGGTCTGTGAGTTTTGATTTAGCGTATAGCTATTGGAAAATGTGTTAAGCCGTGTCCTATAGTGTGTCCACCCCCTGCGTGTATGTATCTGCGGATGCAACTAATGTCCAACTTATTTTGTAGTGGCCTGTAGCGTAGCTGTACCGTTACCGTGGACGCACGCATTAGCGAGGATCCGTCTATCCGGCCCCAACCACCACCCTCTCCCTTGTGTGGCCTTCTCGTCAGCTCCCTTCACTACCGCAGTTCAGTGAAATCTTGGTATAAACACATTAGAAAAAGAATATATATATATTTATTTATTTGTTTACTAATGTTTTGTAGGATGTAAATGGAAAATTTTAAAAACAGCGATTGCTTATATTTTGAGCCTCATTTTGTGAAAGGTATAACTACATTTTATTTTATTATTTTTTATTAGCATTTTTAAATTATTGTTTTTAAAAGTAAAAATTATGTTATATTACCCACTTCCATTTTTATCAAATTAAATTCACTGATACATGGAAACTACGAAACATTTTCATAATCCAATAACTTAAAATAATTTCTTGGATTCAGTATTTATTTGATAGCGTGAAAGGACCTTTACTGTTCATACAACTTCAGAATATGGATGAGATGTAACGTTGCATTGTATTGCAAATACTGTATTTTTTGCACATTTTTTAATGGAGATGGTTGTTTTATATCTAAGTATAACAAGTGCACGTACATTTACAACGCGTTCACTACCAACCTTCAGTGAGAATATCTCTCTTTCAATACATAAACATCTGGCAGATCGAACTGCTGCGTCCATTAAAAATCCTACCTAGAAAACTATATGTATATATAAATAACTGCTGTGTTTGTGATCTTACGTTACTCGTTTATAAGAAAATATTTTTTATAAACAGCTAAACATCAAAACATATAAGCGAAATAAAGCAACAAAGCGTAATTTTCTTTGATGCGGTTTTCACCTATAATAGTAATAATATTAATAATTGACAAGGTAACGCTAATATTCTGACTCATTTCGTTTTCACGTAACCATCATGGTGCTCTGGTATGTTTACATTGCATTAAATGTGGCGAATTTACTGCGTTGATTAAATTATACATGGCACGTGCTAATTATAAACATATTTCGTGGTACTGAGGTCAAAACAAAAAAAAAAACATATTTAAAATACACATATTTTCTAATAAATGGCTGAAGTTGAATATGCATACCTTTCCTGTTCACATCACTGTTTGATAGCGCAGTAAGTTAGATAACAGTTTCACAATAAAATACCATACATTATATTCAAATCTCCGTCAGACTGTGGCTGGAAAACTTATTCTATAATTATTCTATAACTAATGTAGTTTCCCAGAAGCAGCCTACTGCATTAGTCTCCACTGATTCCTGTTAAAGGCACTTCCACCGATTTGTGTTCTTGAGATTGGCTGAGAATCAGAGTGTTTATATTGTTCCGGGTTTATTGTGATTCTCTGTTGATTAAATATGTTCATTTTTCCGTACAAATATTTTTATTTTATCTAAACATCTTTACATTTACGATTCACGGCATTGACTTATTTACCGTTATAATGTTAAACCACCAGAATTAGCTTAATTTTATATGACATGTGTAGACTTGAAACTTTCTTTTCTGTGCATCGTCAACATTTTTATGCACTATTTAATTTATCAAATTAGTTTCCAACTTATTTCAACCAATGATATTTACACGGTGCCTGAATTTCATAGATATATCTGAATTTTTTCGAAATGCCAGTGAGAGAAAATGTCAAGGTATTTTAATGTTACTTGCCATCAACATCGAATTTAGTAATAAACGAAATGTAATGGCATTACCAGGTATTGCGCCTAAAATGCTCCTGGAGGGGTAAAGCCAAATTATATAACTGTGGGTAACTCCTCAACGACACAAGGAATGATTCCTGGAAGGGATGATATGTTCATTAGAAACACGTTTGAAAAGCTCGATATATTGTACGACTCTCTTTAGCAGTAGAGCTGTTAGATCTCAGGAAACAGTGGAGCGTACCTATGCTAAGTGTNGATATATTGTACGACTCTCTTTAGCAGTAGAGCTGTTAGATCTCAGGAAACAGTGGAGCGTACCTATGCTAAGTGTCGCGCCAAAACCTGTTACACAAATGCAAAGAAAAAGGATTCTCCTGCCACATGAGACTCACTCGTTCAGTGTAACGCAATAAATTCCAATTTTTTTTTTAAAAGTATGCAATTTTTTGTAACATGAATTTTATATGAGAATTACATTTTTAATCCTAGTTATCTTTAACGCGCAANGATATATTGTACGACTCTCTTTAGCAGTAGAGCTGTTAGATCTCAGGAAACAGTGGAGCGTACCTATGCTAAGTGTTGCGCCAAAACCTGTTACACAAATGCAAAGAAAAAGGATTCTCCTGCCACATGAGACTCACTCGTTCAGTGTAACGCAATAAATTCCAATTTTTTTTTTTTAAAGTATGCAATTTTTTGTAACATGAATTTTATATGAGAATTACATTTTTAATCCTAGTTATCTTTAACGCGCAATATAAGATCTCTCAACGCCAGGAACTGGGAAGGAGAATGAACATTTGTTGTATGCTATTACAACAAGCAATGAAAATTTTTCTCTTCGAAGCAGTACATTCTTTATTGACATTTAAAATATGAGTAACTATTTTAGTCATACTCTTTCCCTGAACCTGTGACATTTTTCTGTGAGAAGTAAAATACGAATTCACATTTTAAATTATATGTTTTACAAGAAAAATTCGCCACCCTTATATATTTAATACATTCCTGTAATTGTGACTATGGGTTTCTGTTTCGTTTATTTCTTGTGAACTTGTGGACACTAGACGTAGGTATTTCTGTAATTGCAATATTAAAAAAAAATAAAACTTCATAAAAAAAAATTCAAGTTTTTCTTCTACGCTGTACCAAATGTTTTCAAAATAATGTAATTCATTTAATTCATTTCCAAAGAGATCATTACGAAGTTAAGGCGGAGAAATAGAGGAAAGAAGTTGGTCAGTGAGTTAAAAACTGCAAAATTGTTATTACTTATTACCGTACGGTGTACAGGAAATTATACATTTTGTAATTTACAGTTTATTCTATTTCACGAACGAGCACACCTTGCTGACAGCCAATGTCTGGTGATGTCCGCCTAGAACAACTTAAAACAGCCGATGCACGTCACCTTACTTAAAGATAGAGCTGCATTAAATATTGCTCCTCGAAACATTTTACATAACACGCACGACTTCTAGATGCATGTAACCACTAATAATGGCCTCCTTCCAACTTCCTTACCTAAAGCTCAACAATTTGCCACATACGTGACGTCATCGCATAAACTCCTCATGCTGTTGAGTATGCTTGTTGCGGGGCACAGCCACGGGCGCCATTCCAGCTGTGGTACGGTAACAGACTCCATGTGTGAGTGTTAGCATGTAGGAAATAGACGAACTGCTGTATTATATCAAGAAAACAAAAACCTTTCGTATCTAAATAATGACAACAAAGCAACATTTTGCTTTCCATTATGTATTACATTTTTGATAATAACTCTCAAAACATTCAAAATAATTTTTTTTTTTTATATTTTATGTTTTACGTAGAGTGGTTACAATCCCTTAGTGCCTCAGGGAAGCTTCACGAAGTATCTTGCAAGTGTATATATTTTATTTTCAGCGTTTCATATACTGTGTGTTAATTTTCAGACAATTTACACATTCTTCAGCAAACACAACCTCTGCTTTTATTGTACAGTCTGGCCCATACAGTTGCTAGAAGGGGATCAAATCTTTTGTCATGTACAGTCTTGCTAGCTCATTCACTTATTTAGTTCTAATTTTATTCAACGACGAAATAAGTAATATATTCTTTCATTTCACATTAAAATCCTTTCGAAGCAGGCGGCTACTATTTTCCTATCAGCGAGAACAATTTTAACTCCAGATTATTAAGGCATTTACTTTCTGTTTACAAACAAAAGTTTTTTCCGTATTATTTTTTTAGGTTCCAAATTCAAGACACGTTTTAAAAGTTTCGATAAAACTATTTTAAAAATGTCTTCAGGCTTATTTAAAAACTTTGAAAGACAGAAAACGTTACATCTGATTCAGTACCTTATTTGGTGTTGTCAGATAGCTATATCGGAAATTTTGTTGGTTGGAAATATACATACATATATGGTCTACAAATGTATAGATGCCGACATACGTCCAAATAGGTAAACAGTGGTATTGTGCACATCTGACGCACATAACAATACACATCAGAAAACACATACCACATTAGACTACCTCTTCAAGAAGAGTTAGCTAAGAGAAGATAATTAATATGCGATGAAAGTACCGCCTTCTTCCCGCGCGTTACAAAACTGAAGATCACTTTCAGTTTACGCGTTTGTCGTGGCCAATAATAGCCTCTCTCACTTGTAACAACAAGCGTTCTCGGGCACGAATTATTACCAAAGCCTTCCACAAAGCCTTTTTCTAATGCCATTTCAAACTTTTGAAAACTGCGAAGAAAAAAAAAAGGCCGTTTTCGCTAGGCAGTGAAAACGTAACTGGGTTGATTCATAAGAGACACCTGATTTAAGTAAATTTTTAAATTTTCTGCCTACGAAAGTTTTTTAAGGCTATTTGTTCTTCAATACAGTACTAGCTTAACTCTTTTTTTCTTGTTGCCGTAAGAGTGGTTTGTTGTATATTGCAATTTTTTAAAAATCGTTTACGTAAATAACCGCCTGCTTTTCAAGTAACGTAAGAGTAATTTACCGAACAAATAAGTTAACATACTTGAAAGTAAAAACCTGTTACTTGTTTCTCCAAAATAAAAATTATGTATTCAAGTCTGGCGTATTTGCTGAGGTATAACGCTCCGTTTGCACATTGCACATTATAAATCATTATATTAGTCCTTTACTTATACTCATTATTATGCTTGGGGCAACGAAATTAATTTTTAAAAGTAGAGGTAAACAAAAATTACCAGGATTACTATTTATTTATGCGTCTTTTGTTTGGTGGCGAAGTTAAGGCAGCAACCTTGTCTTACACTTACCCAATTTAAAACCCCAATACAAACTTTCGATTTATATTGCACAGAGAAAAACAAACTGTTACGTACACTAACTCCAAAACAAAAAGCTCCAGAAGTTTGTAGTGATAAATTTATCAGAACCTTATTATAATGCTATCTTACTTTTACATTTACCGATTTAAAATATGGCAGTTTATATTTGTGGGTTCAAGCTAACACAAGTCACATAGGTTTTTCGTTATATATTCCTGGCAACTTAAAGTGTAACACTTGCAGGTTACATGAATGAATTGTTTTTTTAGTGCATGATTTTGTCCAGTAGGGCGCTAGCGTCACTTATACAGAGCATCAAGTAAAATCATTCTTTGCTACAAAATGTTTTGCGGAAAATTTTATGTAAAATGCTCATCAAAATATTAACAAAATTCGTATTACAACGTTAGAAGTGCTACTGTATCAGCAGATGAATAGACTAAAAAACCGGGCCATGTTTTTTTTTTAAAACATCTCCCCTACATTTCTATATAGGAACATTTTTTGCTAACATTACATCATTACAAAACAAGACCTTTGGTGCAAACATTATGCACGAACATAGTGAAAAATAATATAAGTCTTGATCAATTTTCCGGAAATAAACACTGCCAACATAAGTTTCATTACTGAAGGAAAATCCATTCGCATTAGTTCCTGTTTGCTGAACAGTAACCTACTTACCGTTTGACACATTAGAATTTCGGGCAAACACCTCAATCGGCGTGTATAAATAAATGTACATTTTTATTGCCATAATTTTATATACACATCAAAATAACGAATCTTAAATGCTCCCCACTGTAATCAATAGTGAAAGGTTTACAAAAATGTATAATTGGTTTTCCAAATGTGCACATCTTCCATACTGGCATGTGTGTTGTCATACACATGGTCGGAGTACTGCTAACCCTCGAATACACATTGTTATCGCAGAGAGCAATCTGCTAGAAGCGGCGGATTATTAGAGATGTAAGCGGATTACCTGGCAATCGGTGGTTCCGAGAATGGATGATATATGCCGCCTGTCCGAAAGAT
>NQII01008906.1:16453-56544 GCA_002778355.1 Clitarchus hookeri | reverse complement strand
GGGGGGGGGGGGGGGGTTACGACTGTGGTACCATCTAGCGGATAGTTTGAAAGTATTTACAAATCAGTTGGCAGTGCGCTCTGGGCGACCGAGAATCACACTACCTCCCACTTGTCCTTTACCTTAACTTCCAACTTTTCTGAAGCCCTGCTAAAGATCTACTTCCAGGATATTCCTCCGCCTCATGGAACAGAGCTTGACCAAGTCTAGAAAATTACACCAAAGAGAAAACGCATCGCATTCGTGCTCCCTCAGTTTAATAATATTTTATGTGGTGATTATTTATTTGTAGGCATTACCAGCACACGTATTTTATCACTGTTTTTATTCATACGAAATTATACATGAAATAATATAATTGATACATAAAATATAAATAAAAATTCAGTTTGCCGGAAAATAAGTTACTTTTACGTTAACACAAGTATAAAATACTTGTTACATATGGAATTTTTAAGAAACAATAAAAAGGGGCCTTCATGGGGTGATTTTTCAAAGGTTTGATTCAAATAGTTTGAAGAAACTGCGAATTGACTATATATATTTATATAATTTTAATTGCAATGCGAGATAGATTGTAATTTTATTCGAAGTACGATTGCGAGGATTTCCATAATCTAGTGGATTTTCCCTTCTGGCCTAGTGGAATTCTCCGTCTAAAGTTTTGGCAGCACTGGTCGGCAGCACGAAGAGGGGCGAAGACGCGAGGCGCCGCGGCGATCAGCGATGGAACAATGCGGCGTCGACTCGCGTCGATCCGGCAGACGCCATTTAAAGGGTAATTCATCATCTTCTTGCCTGCCCATTCGGCCTGCCATTAGGGGGCTCCCCGTGGCGCCCGCTGGCACAGTGCTGCCAACTTGGTGGCAACAGAACCGTGATTTACGAGCAGACACGCCCACGTGATTCCTCTCTTCCTCCATCCCCCTCCATTCCTCTCTATCTCCCTCGCTCGACCTCTGTCCCTCGTCGCCCTTTTGTTCTTTCACACCTCGATTCCCACGTTTCATCTTTCATCTCGGGTTTTTGCAAAAAAATTTTTGTTGCTGTCATATTTTACACTTGGTGTTCACTGAGGTCTGAGATTTTTTTTTTACAGAAACTAACTTTATGTAAAATGACCAATCCTGTTCCAAGCCTTGTTGGGATGCAAGAATATTCGGGTTGGAATTCTGAAGAACAGGATGGGGTGGGAAATAAACATGGCGTGGCATTTTCCTTTTTTACCTTAAAAACATTGATCATTAAAAATCTCCGAATTTTACTATGTAATATTACCACTGTATAAAATGAATAAAATTCCACATTTTACCCACAGAACACAAATAAAATTAACTATTTAAGAGCCTATAATTTTAGCATGTGTTTAAAGTTATTTTATAAAATTCACACACCACCATAACTCAAACATATACATTAATAAATACCATATGTTCAAGATAGTTTATGGCAGCAAGAAATGTAAATTTTATTATTTATCTAACAAAAAAAACTAGTTTTCGTAATTTCGACCGATGATGGTGTAAAATCTGTGGAATTTTACGTTCAGTTGAACAGCACTTTAACAAACTGAGCTCTTTGTTATTTCGACAGTTTTAAGTCCCGTAAACATAATTTCCGATTCCCAACACACGTTGTAGCTTACACTCGTGAAAACAGCTCTAAAACCGTGCGACTGCAATAATTTCATACTACATTCGAATCTAAATACTTGTATTTTTTTTTCATAGAAGATTCTACAGTCGGGAGTGCACAACACACTTATAGTTATGCCACTACTAATTCAAAAATAAAGTTATTCTCTGTTATCGTGTTTTGATAATAGTTTGTGCATGCTGTGCAGACATTCTGCAATAACACCCAGACTCGTAGTTTGCCTAACCAATAACTCGCTGGTTTTCTATTATTGCTTCATTTTGTAACGTTTCTGGTCAACCATGATGACATCCAATGTTACAAATGAATTCATTTCTGTACCGAATATCGCAGGTGAACAATGACTGCGTGTGTGCGTTTTTCATTGTTTCGCAACACAATTCCGTTATTACAATTACATATTTGTTCTGCTGCTTAGTCACAAACGGTACGGAATTCTGCAGGGAATTCGGGAAAGTGTGTATTGAGTTTTATTTTTCATTATGTATTTTTTTCCCCCAGAATTGTTCTTTATTCCAGTGGGGAAGAAAATAACATATTTTCCTTCACACCGATAAGCTGTCGACACTCTCATGGCGCTTGATGGTTTGAGACCCCAGCAACGTCACGAATGAGAATTTGCCCTACAAGCTGTCATTAAAATGATGGAAATACCCTTATCGGGATATAAATGGCTTCGATTTTTATCTGCATAACCACATATCGTGAAACCCAGATGTGCATATTTCGTTCATCCATCCCCTCCACGGATGCGTGTGGGTGTATAAGCTTACGACGGGAATACAATACTGGAGACTGAGCAATACTAATAACAGAAATAGAAGTAGCAACAATCTCGTTAATAGCAAACGTCTTCCAAGATATAATGTCTCTTGAATCTATTTGACTAAGATAATTAACACTAGTCGCTGTACTGTTGTGAGGATATCTGTAAAAGCAAAACTCCAGAATACCATATCCATTATGGGCAGTCATCCCTTGCAAATCGAACCTATACATAAAACTCAGTAGAATGAAACTCTCTTCTGCTGTAGTAACTTGCTTCACAAACACACTATCACCCTTAGCAACATCGCAATCAAAAGATCCAATATTCCTGAAAACAGGTCTTGAAATGTACCTCTCCTTATGAGTATTCTGGAGTTTTGCTTTTACAGACATCCTCACAACAGTACAGTGACTTGTGTTAATTATCTTAGTCAAATAGATTCAAGGCACATTATATGTTGGAAGACGTTTGCTATTGACGAGATTGTTGCTACTTCTAATTCTGTTATTACTATTGCTCAGTCTCCAGTATTGTATTCCCGACCCATACACCCACACGCATCCGTGCATCTTCCATCACTTTGGCTGGGAGACTGTTCCTTCTGGAGACGGCATGCGAGTCTCCCGCAACCATTGACAAAAGGCCGTAAGCAAGTCGCAAGTCAGCACTTCCGGCAGTGCTGCGCTGTTACATGTTATGCCCGCCAGCAAGTGCACTGATTGGTCGTCAACACAACCCACTTGTCACATAGAATTGCTGCCATTGCTGCGATCCAGTCGTCAGGTAATAAACGGGTGTGCTTGCCGTTCTTAAACGTGCAGAGTTTCGTGATTAATATTATTACTATTATTATGAATGGTAATATGAAATGAATAGTGCAAAATTGGTTTAATGTTGCGTTGTCTACAGCAAAACCACCCCATACCCATTGTACGAAATCAATACCTAAATATGGTACTGCCGATAATATTCTTGTAATTACTGTTGCCCCTTAGAATGATATTTGTCCCCATGGTAATACATATCCTATAAAATATGTTATTATTACTAATAATAACACCTGTTGATCATGTTTGGATGAATTTATATAATCCGTAATATAAGTCTGCGCGCATGTTTGCGCCATAGTGTTCTTCCAGCGCTTTGCCTCATACAGGATGTACCCGGATTGATGTTGTAAACTTCCAGTGATCATTCACAAGGGCACCAGCATCCATCGGTCCGGAGACACCTCTGTCGAAAGTTACAACCGAAATAATGTTGGGATGCTTATTACAGTGGAATGCTAAAACGATCGGGGCGTTGTGGGAGGATGTACTACGTTTAAGGTTGAAGCCTGCAAAACCAGGATAAACATCCTTTCCTCAAGCCAGAATCGAACTCGATGCCTGGAGGGCGGCAGTTGAGCATGCTAACCCTGGTGCCATGAATCGGTCAACATGTCCTGGAGACGGAAGAAGAGTTCTTGGCAAGAATCCTAGCTGCCTGCGACAGCGTTCTGACGACTCCAGGGATATTTAAGCAACAAAACTTTGTGCGACGTTGTTATGCCTGCATTGAAGCTGAAGGACGTGTCTTTGAACACGGCTTGTGAACTGTGGTCTTCATAGCTTGTCGGTCATGTACGTAGTACATTAGTAAATTTAATTAGTTCGCGAAGTCCTATATAGAGCCCAACACTGTTTTGGTTGCAACGTTTGACAGAGGCATTTCCGGACCGGTCTTCCCTATCTGAAATTGATGCTGTTGTCCTTTTCTACAGGATGATTCTAAAATCATGGGACAAACATTGAGAAGTGGTAGAGTTCACTAAAACAAATAATTATTGTATAGTAATATATGGGCGGGAGTGACGCGTTGAGGCACGAACACAAAAATAACACATGAAATGCAACACATTATTTATTTACAACGTCGCCGCTAACTGCCTTTTTACAGCAATGTTTATATTAATTGCTCAAAATGGCTACCACCGACAGTAATGCAAACTTGGTAGCGTCGATGGAGTGATTGGCGAACAGATTCAAATACGCCGGGTATTTCACGCACGCCACCATTGTCAGCCAATCACGCCATATGTAGAGGTCACCAAGCATGCGTGACTGTTGGTGGATGCATTTCCAGCAACTGTTTTAACATATTCTGTATGGAACCACTCGTTAAGTATGCTGCTAATGAACATTTAATGTTTCCGTTAATGTGTTAAGGTTTTTGTGTTTGTGCCCCAACGCGTCACTTCCGCCCATATAATCCTATACAATAATTGTTTGATTTAGTGAGCTCTACCACCCCTCAATGTTTGTCCCATGATTTTAGAATCATCCTGTATAGCACCTAATATTAAGTAGATTCTGAGGAAATTTTTAATAAAATCATCATGTATAATCTCTTTAGTGTTTGTAACAACATCCCGGATACACCCTGTACAATTGTGTATGTATTTTGTGTTACACATGGTCGAAAGCAAACTATGTCTGTAGTTTCGTCGTCGTGTTCCATAACGTAGTTTTTATAAATGCATAGTGAGCTCATCTATTAAATATATTTTTCAAGCGTGGATATGGCTGAAAAGCTGAAGTATTAATGACCAACCTAGACAACCCTGGGAACACTTGTGCTCTTATAGACCAATCCACCAAGAGTTGAATCGGAATCACGTCTCCATTTCAGCTTATCATGCTACTAATCCTATTAGCCGCCTCAAAAGTGGTAGGTTCACTGGTGAAATTCCCCATCAAATATTGGTTCACGGTAAAAATCATATTTCTGAAAATTATAGTGGTAAGGCTAGCTTGATATTTTAAAATGCGATATTGTTTCCGAGAACGGAAGTCGCATACATTACTTCGTCGGAGGTTGATCGCATTTTTTATCGTATGTTTTGCACATCAGACTGCTGAGACTGTAACGATTTCTGAATTTAAAGCTTTTGTTTAAGATTTANAAAAGTGGTAGGTTCACTGGTGAAATTCCCCATCAAATATTGGTTCACGGTAAAAATCATATTTCTGAAAATTATAGCGGTAAGGCTAGCTTGATATTTTAAAATGCGATATTGTTTCCGAGAACGGAAGTCGCATACATTACTTCGTCGGAGGTTGATCGCATTTTTTATCGTATGTTTTGCACATCAGACTGCTGAGACTGTAACGATTTCTGAATTTAAAGCTTTTGTTTAAGATTTAATGTTCTTTTGAGTTAACTATTTATTTTAAAGCCCCTACTCTCAGGTATAGCTAGATTTGCAATTCAAAACATCACCTCTAAAAATTGTTTATATTTATATGTATTTTTGTTTGTTTACTTTTTACGTATTTTGACAGTTCTACTTCTTTCTTTTATATGTATGATAACTGAGCTCAAATATCTTTGGTAGCGTTAATTTAATTTTTTGTCGTCGTTTTTTATTTGCATTTTACCTGTTTTTTGCCACGGAGGAAGGTACAAACTACAGAACTGACTGGACTGCGACGTAGGAGGAAGTGACGTCTTTTTGGAATTTCCCGCTTAATTAGCGTCGTGAGCCCCGTGGTTAATTACTCTCTCCTCAGACGCCATGACGAACGGCACCACGCAAAGTTTTGTCTGCAGTATTTGCTTGTAAATTTGCAATTACCGCCCAACGCAAATGTGGGAATGGTGTTTGAGAGGCGCCAAGTTTCAGCTTATATGCGGGCCACGAAAAGTGGATGCCCGAAACCGCATGATAATTAGATTTTGAGTGCTTCAAGTACGCCGGTAGCCATCTCCACCGGCGATTTAAGTATCACCTACACGGCTGGGTTATATCAGTTGCAATAATTGTACGCATGTGGGCTACAAACTTTTGTACTATTATTTGGAATCTCTTAATTATTTCGAATCTCAAGAGAGTAACTTGGGGGCATTTAAAATTTATTATCTGAATTTTCATAAGGGCGTTCAGAAGCCAGTAGAGAGATTTTCTTGTTCTAAAGCCGGGCAACATCTAAGAACATTTTAAATATTTTATTTCTGAGAAAATCAATGAGCCAGTTTCAGTTTTGCTCACGTAAATTATATTTTTGTTTGCCAAGATTTAAAGAGGTAATTTAGTTTTTTGATTGCTTCTCAACTGAAAATAATTTTAACTGTCAAAAAATTTTATTTGGAACTTCATTAATTTAGCACTGCATCCTGAACTGATTTATTTTCTAATTAATTATGGATTCTCATTTTCAAGTACTTCTTTTCCATTCATTAATAAAACTCCCATTCTTCTGCACTTACGAAATGTGTTATGTTTTATGTAGCATTCGAAGTAGATAGAATTTTATTATCTAGCGATTCTCGTGTTGGTTTTCCTGGTTTAAACACAAATTGTACAGCATTTTGTCCTGTTTGTCTATATGTTGATTGAAAGGGTAAATGTGTTTCACGTATTTTTGTCTTATGAAGTGCTTCTTTTAATGCATCGCAATATTACTCTAGTCTCTACTTACCTGCGAATGCAATTAAAATTCAGGTATTTCTGCATCACTATTACAAGTTTTAAGTATTTTTCCCCACGCTGCATCAGTCAAAGGGACGCCGACTAGCTTGGCGTCGTTTCATCTCAGCTAGACGCCACGCCCATAGAGAAAGTTAGCGGAACTATAAGAAAATTGTACATGCTAATGTTTTTTATGGCTTACAAGGGAATAATTTATTTTACCTCCATACGCAGAATATACCTTTTCACAAAACAAATATTTAATTAAAACCAAATCCCTTTGCGAGATAGCGTAATTAAATTAAAGCACCTTCGTTATGGTTCCCAGAAACTGTTCGCGCACGTGTTACGTTTGTTTTATCTCGCGTTCTTTGTGCTCGTATTTTACGCGCGTGGCCCGTACCTGCGCTCTAGTGTGTATTTTGGGAACCCGTGTTCCAAGAGTAATCACCGGATCTCCAACAGTTTAGCCGACCGGACGGGCAAATGAGAGGATGAATACAAAAAGCGGTGAAGCGAGCAGATAAGCCATGATGGCAGGTGATTACGGAAAGAAGGGCAGTTCACCTTGTGTTCGCTGCTGTGATGAAGCTCTTTTTATGCTCCAGATTATAACTGAGGTCGTTAGAGCTGTTTAGCCCCAGCGTACGAGCGCGACGCGTACAATACAAGCAAAACCCAGAGTTTGCTTGTATTGTACCCTACATGTTTTTAATTCTATAAACCGATTTATAGCTATTTCCAACTTTGGTCTCCGTTGAAGTAACGGCGTTATGTGCATTGCACAAGCCCGTCTACGTGCCAAAAAACGGTTTCTCTATTTTTAGTGTACTTTAAAATTATGAAGCATTACATTAAATAACAGCCTAATGACAACGGGAACAACGATGAAATTAATTTACAGAAATTAAAAAACGGGAAATAAGGGAATTTTTCTTTTAATATTTCGACGTGCATATTTAAAAAAATCGCATAAAAATACATTTACCTATATTTCTAATTTATCGATCTCATTAAAACAAGACAGAGAAATCACATATATATCTTTTTTGTGTGTTTTATCCATAAATTTTAGTTTCACTAAAAAATCCTGCAAATTAAAAATAGCTAGATATTTCATAGACATTTCCCCGTGGCTTAAATGCGGCTTCAAGAAACACTAGTTGAAATCAAACATTGTGTTCGTATAACATTTGAGTTTTGTTTGGTGCAAGTTTTTAAATTTAAAATGCGGAATTATAATTGTACTTTATAAGTAGCTAAGAGTTATTTATAAACTTCCGCCGTCTACGTCGTCTCGTTATTCTTGAGAGCGCTCTCTATACTGGCGGTCGGTGGCGTACTCTTTGCTCGTGCTCGGAATCCCCTCCTTTGTTCTCCTTGCATTCCCGCTCCATCCCTTTTCCTTCCTCTATGCGTGCGTCTCACCCTGTGATTGGCGTCGCTCTTCTGTTCTGTCCTGAGCAGTGAAGCTGCACTTCTACCAGGCCTCAATCGACACCAACATCTAGTCATTGACACAGAGCCAATGGGGCAAATTGCGGTGAATCGTGGAAAACCTTAGTGTGTTTTGCGGTAGAGTTTTAAAAGTTTTGTAATTTTGTGTGGCATGTGTGTGTAGTTGCTTGGGTGTGGAGTAGCTGCTTCGCATTTCTTAATTTGTTTTTGGCTGCTGTTCTAAATTTTGTTCGGCTTTAACTATGGTCTCGTGTTTGCTGTGCCACTTGTTTTGACATGTCGTGATTGTTCTTCTTTGACATGTCGTGATTGTTCTTCGTGCGCCGCCCAAGTTTAATAAGTTTTCACATGTTTTCCGTTTCCACGACTCATTTTCTAGGGCTTCCGTTTTACTTGTACTTGTCTTGGTTTTTAAGGTAAATTTTAACGGCAGGAGCTTTGGAGGGTCGTTATGACTGCCTCCCACCGTAATTTATTTTAATTAATTTGTAAAATCATTATGGAGGTTTGGAGGCTTTGGTGGGCTTTAACCGCTGCCCTCCTTTCCGTTTAACCAATTTTGGTAATCAGAAAATAATTGTTTTAAAATACGTGTGTTGTAAATGAAAGCTGAAGCTGATTTCATAGAATCAATTTTTGGGTATTTTTCTAACTAACTGTTTCAATACTGCGTGTGCTATTAATGAAAGCTTGAGAAAATGCGTGGATTGTATACAATTGGCACTAGTCAAAGGGCGTATGGTTTTATATATTCTGTGTAAATGCCAGCAGCATGTATTTCATTCAGTAATAAATCGGTTATGTTGTATAAAGGTGTTCTTAAAATGCTGTTAATATTCACTTCATGATCTGTAGTTTATTTAGTTTCGTCATAATCTGGTTTGCCACTTTTACCAAAGTTATCTTTATGTTAACTCACAAAACCGTGAAAAGCCTCTAAAATATATTAGAAGAAAATGAGGGACTCTAAGCATGTAAACAACTCCTTAGCATGTAAACGACAGCGGGGTTGTTAGATTCGCAACCAGTGTCATTGAGTTATATGACCAGGGAAGTAAGGGCCATGACTGTGTTAAGGGTTCCATCTGTCTGCACCTACCTTGCGCATTCAAGGCCTCCCATAAGCGTTTTCTCTAAAGCCGACACTTCTTCACTCGCCACTGCCCTCGTCGCCTCTACGTGCAAGGCGCTCAACTGGCATGTAAACTTCCCGTCGGTGGTGAGTTCCCTGATCGGGACTTTAAGCGGTGACCCTATGTTTTTACGGCGTACTATCAATGATGATAAAAGCATGATGAGAATCTAATGAAAACTAAAGTTACTGTATAAAAACTTAGCATCTAAATCTGACTGAAAACATGCGTTTAAGGCATTTTCGCGCCCATGGGAGAGTTGAAATGAGAAACTGAAATGCTTCCTTTGGCAAGAAACATCTCTTGAATGCTTTTCGAGCTTAGACAAAACTACAAAATATACACCCATTTATAGCCTACTTTCCTTTTCGAAAGGAGGCTTACGAAATCATTCGAATGTGCGTCTGGATGTACTGTATGTCCCTCCTACATATTTTTTTTAAATCCCTGAACAGCTTGTAATGGCATTTTGTAGGAATACGTTGCCAGTAACGACCACCACGATGCAACATTTTAACAAAGCACATATTCTGTATCTATAAATTTATGTAAGGGAACTCGGGGCGGAACGGGATACTTAATGTTTAACCATTTTTTTTTAATTGGGTAGTTACACAAAACACCTGTTAAAGATATAAAACATAACTTTATATTGTTAAGAATAACATGTAACATGATAAGTACTTATAACTAAACATATTTTATTTATTTATTTATTTTTTCTANAACATAACTTTATATTGTTAAGAATAACATGTAACATGATAAGTACTTATAACTAAACATCTTTTATTTATTTATTTATTTTTTCTTAAAAAGTTTGCAAATTTCCCGTTCTGCCCCACATACGGGGCAGAATGGGATAGGTTTTTAAAAATAAATTATATTACTAAAAAATTAAAAAAACAGTGGGAATTACTGCCTTAAACCTACAAATCGACATTTATTAGTTGGCAACTAATATTAATAACATAAAAGTCATTAAAAAAATTATTAGGGTTAAAAATTAATGATTTTTTATAATAAAAAAAATCATAAATTTTTTCGATTTTTTGGAAATAGACAGAAAATTGATCTATTTTGTATATCCATCAAAAACTACACTACTTGTCGTCCTCGCAATGTTCACAAATTAAAATTTCTTCATCATCTTCGCTGTCTATGCCAGCACATGAGTTGTGAGCCCACTTGTAGCATTTCTGGCAGGCAACCCATCCTTCATTAGAAACGGAGTAACATTCCCCACAGTAAAGACACTCTTCATCTTCTACTTCTGATTCACTATCCTCCACCTTCATCTTCTTTGATTTTTTTGAGCCCTTTGATTTCTTAAAGAGATTTTTTAAATTAACTTCTCTTTAGTGGCAGCTTTTGGTCCCTTTACACTGTTTTTGCGCTCTTTCACTTTTTCTTTTTCATTTTTTTTTGGCAATAGCATCCTGCAGCTCATTTTTATTTGGAGAATCTGTTAATATGACGGTTTTTCCTTTTTTCCTTGAAGTCCGCTTTGTATTTTGCTTGATTAACGGAATCGGTAACAAAGATTCAGGTGATGTCTGAAAAGCTGATTTTTCTTGAGAATTTGCACAAATTCTCGGAGAATCTTGTTGCCACGAACATCCAGGTTGTGGTTCATTACTGAAGTTTCCTTGGTTTTTTGTCTTCTTGTTCGGTGGCTCTGTGGACACGGGAGAGTCTGTTGTCAAATCGTAATCGTGATCATCAGTAGACTTTTCAGCGGAACATTCATTGTTTTCCAATTGAATGTCAGTTGTCGCAGAAGGCAGGTAATCTGCGTCTAAAAAAACGTTTAGATCCGGTGGCCATATCCCCGTTTTCCTAAAGCCGTTTATAGCGGTTGACATTGTGGCAGCGTGTAAAAATGATGCACCAAAGATTGTTGATATTTGAAAAAGTGTAACAACTTTTCCTGGATGGCTTCTAAGCCATTTTCTGTCTTCTTCACGGTAGTAAATACTAAGGGGCTTGAAAAACGTTACATCTAAAGGTTGCAACTTATGAGAAGCGTGAGGCGGTAAACAAAGAAGAACCACACCATTTTCTCTAGCCATTTCAAGCAGCTTCAGATTTTTTGTATTGGTCGAATGTCCATCCACAATGAGAAGAACAGGCGATTCTTTAGTGGCTTTTGAAAACTCAATAAACTTTGCAAACCAGACTAGAAATAATTCAGTAGTCATCCAACCCAAAGGGTGAACTTCACACCAGCCTTCTGGGGGTAAGCCAAGCTCACACTCTTGTTTTTTCTTCATTCTTGGGAAAATAAGCATTGGCGGCATGTATAACCCATATGCCGACATGCAAACCTCCGCTGTCACTGTTTCTCCGCGTTCAGCAGATGTTACAGCCCCTGCTTGCCTTTTTCCTTTCAGAGCTTTTATTTTAGACTGACTTTGGATTAACCTACACGCCGGTTTCATCGCAGTTGAAAATTTTGTCAGCAGTTAGCTTGCACTTATCAATAACTTCGTTAAGAAGAGAGTTAAACTTCTACACTGCGACCTTATTAAATCCCATAGCTCGCGCGTCACTTGTATTTTCTGGAGTACGAATAGACAAGCTTGGGTGCCTATCAAGAAAACCTACAGTCCAATCCTGCCCAGCTAGACAATTTTCTTTGTTAAATATGTGCTCTAACCCATTTTTGTCTGCCAACTAATAGGCTAATGACCTAAGATCTTTCAAAGTTAGACCAAAAAGCCTACTTTCCATTGTCTTTAGATATGATACCAGTTCTTCTTCTTGTTCTGGGGTAAACACATTTTTATATTTTCCATTAGATTTATCAACTTTATATTCAGGATTGTTCCTACCTTTTTTACATATCTTTCAAGAGTCGACTTTGGCACATTAAATTGGTTAGCAGCCTTTAAAAACGCCATTTCAGATGACAATACGGCTGCCATAGCTGATTCCATCGCTTGGACATCCCATTTTTGCCTGTCCGTCTTCCTATTGTACGTTCGGACCATCTGGAATAACAAACAAACATTTTTACAATCCTATTTACGTCCAAATATGGCGGGGCAGAACAGGATACTATCCCGTTCTGCCCCATCCCGTTCCGCCCCCATAGCACTTTTTAGGTTATGAGTGTTTGCTGAACTGAAAACCTGACGTATTTATACTTACTACGCGCGTATCTTATAGCTAATGACATGCACTATAACGATAAATAATACACATTAGTTTTGAATTAACGGTTAGAAGCTTACCTTATATTGAAAAGCTAAAAGTTACAAAACACGCGTCAGAAAACCACGAACACTCGGTTAACTCAGAAGGCTGTGTCAGAACTGGTCAAAATGGCTGCCGAGTCTTCTCTACCGCCTGTAGACTTAGTTAAATGTCTCTCCGCTAGTCTCTAGCACTCTTCAGTCGAAGAAAGTGGCCCATCCCGTTCTGCCCCGCTATCCCGTTCCGCCCCGAGTTCCCCTAAGTGCAAACTACTGAGTGTAAACGTGTCAATCCGTGATGTATGCATCCGCGCATTTACTCGACGGATGTCATCTCAAGTTAGCTGTTTCTTGCTCGCGCATGTGTAACCCGTTACTGGTCGGTCAGCAGCTGAGCGACAATGGAACGGCCCAGCAATTGTGAGATAACTGCAGCACTGAGTGCGTGTCCATCCCCCTTTCTTTCACCGTTATCATCACCCACAGCCAAACCCGTGTGACTTTTACAGATTCACACCACCCAAGTTCGTTTATGGCTAGGTGCAATGCAAATTGCTGTAATTACCAACACATGATTTTAACGACTTACACCAATAATGGTTATTATGCAGTTGGGCTGAATAAACTGTTAGAAAAATACTTCATATATGAAAACACACGTGCATTTTATTCATTTGCAGGTCACAATAATTACAAAATGTAAGAATCATCATCATTGTTGTGAAAAATGTACTTATACACTAGAGAAATTCACAGAAACAGCGCATTTAAATTGTCATATCTTATCAATGTTCATTAATACTGTTACATGGGACTTCTGAGGGGCGTATCTCAGTTCGAGAAGGAATGAAGGTCTTAATAAAAAAGAACTAAACTTGATGTCTAATTTATTCACACAGTTATTATTTACAGCATTAAATTATCTGTCTCCACATTTCCTTTTTTTATTTAACAGTGAGCGCAATATCTAATGTATATTTCAACTATAATGAACGTCCTTCTTAATGTCTCTGTTTGGTTACGGTCAATTAACTCATACTCATCATTAACACGTGTTCAGTGTTCTATCTGTTGCCATTATTTGTAATGTCTTTCACTCACGCATCTAGTCCAATAGTCCAGCCTCCCAGCCGCACTCTTCACTGCTTGATACTCGCACTCGCAGATTTCCCTTCCGCTGGTCACTTCTCTTGCTGCTCGTCTTCTATCGCTCGGAACTCAGCCACTCATCCATTCAACAACAACCGGCTCGTTTTTTTTAACCTACACTAAAAATAAGTGTTAGGTGTGAGCCCGTGGTAGGGGCGGTAGTTAAGTGCGTCTCAGGACTAGGCCCCGTACGCCTACAAGGGTAGAAAATCATGAAAGGAGAAATGCATCGCGGCAGCAAGGGATTGGTGTCATGGCCTCGTTTTGGCCATGACAACCTCCCTGAGTGTATGTATAGCTAAACTACCATAACTAAGAAGAGAAAGGGAAAGACCGACATAGACACCGTAAAAACCCTTTCGACAGCAAATAATTAATAACAGTTGCATTCATTAATAGAAAATGCTACAGGAGACAGATAGGTAGGAAANGGGGGGGGGGAGTAACCAGCTCAGAGGCCTGTCACACTTTTATATCGTTCGCCCTGACTATCTGGATGATCCAACGCACCCCTATTCAAGCTGAGCATAACGAGGTCAGTAATCCAGAGCATTCTTCAGATAAACGCAGAAATCGTATCCGCCGAAGGTCAGGAGCGGCGAGCCGCCAAAGGGTTATCGAGGCAGAATGTCTTCTTAACTCGAAACTCTTGTAGGATTATCGCTAGTTTGACAGTCGAAACATTCCAGTTTCTTGCCACCCCGTTATCACTGCTCTGTCCTTTTCCGCCCGCCCTCTCGCGCGAGGCGAAACTATATAGTCGAGAATCAGCTCTTAACTCGTCGTTTGTGTTTATTTCTATTACCATCCTAATTGTACGGCTGGAGTTAGTCTCATTTGTAGAAACATGTTTTTATAATAGTGTTAAATCATGTTGTTATAATGCTATAATCATTTTTAGTGATAATTTCCTATAATAATGTTAAATAATTTTGTTATAATGTTGTTAAATAATGTTGTTCTTATGTTATAAGAATGTTAAAACATGTTTTTATAATAGTGTTAAATCATGTTGTTATGTTCCAACACACCTCCTTATGTTCCAACTCCTACGGAAATAAGAACACAGAAGATGTGTAGCATTAGTACAGGAAGTTAAGACCAGAGAAGACCATATTTTAGACCAAGTTAAGACCAGGTTTAAGTAAAGTATTTGTTTAACAATTTTATTCTAACGGAAGTAAAGATGCAGAATTTCCAGTTATAAGGCCAATGGAAGAAGGGAAGAAAGAAAAGGTTATTTTTAAAGTAGAGTGAACATGGTTTAGTTAGGACTCACTTGGTCTCGCACTCCGGACCCTCTGCCCAGATCGCCAGTGGCTCCTTCGTCTGGCGCCGACCAATGCCTTGGACGCTCGCCAACTGGGACGATCTCCTCCCTCGCGGTCCAGTCCACACTTCGCGCCTCTCCACGTGTGTGTGTGTGGTAATGATTTATGATTGGCCCCTGTCGTGCACTGGAGGTGGAGTCTGATAATGGTATGTTGAATTTAGTCTGGAATGTTCTGATGTCAGCTGGGCCCCTCATTTTCTGTTGTTCTCTGCATTTTATTATTGATGTTTAGAGATACCATTCCGGCCTGCTGTTATTGTTATTCAGTTCTGGAAACATGCCTGTGACCTCTTTCACAGTTATTGTTGCGGCAGGTTGTGCACAACGGGGCTATGTATAACAACCTGAAAGACCTGACTTGCAGGAGTTAGCGGGCAAACAGTGTAGCTAACTGTATTACTAATACATTTTGCTAACAGATAAAAATATAGTTAATTCGTTTTGCGACATCCGTGGGCGAGGTCGTTAAGGCTTCTACGAGCTCCCAGGTTCTGTGCTCGAACATCGGGCAACCCAAACCTGTGAGTCTTTCCTCAGATATGTTAAGTTACAATAGTTTGTATGCCGTCCGCTTGTTAGCTTTTCGCCTGAATGTAACTTTAAGCGGTGGCCCTGTAATTTCATTGGACACGACTCTGAACCAAAATTCAATTCATGCATGTATCGTAGTTTCGTATATCCCCGGTTTGTATATTTTGAGATACAGCAGTCTGAAAAAAAACCGTTTTCAACTCCGTTGGAGAGCACGAAAATAATCATTTTTCAAATGTGCGTAATGTCTTGAATATACCATACGGTCATATTCTAGAATGGGCTTTCTTGTCGTAGGCAAGTCTGTTGGGGGCACTTAATAGTTTCCTCAAAAACGTTTTTTTTTCATTCACGTTGCAACGCATTTCAAGTGCCAGATAGAAAACCGCCTTAAAAGCGTTGGCTACGGAATATATATTTATTGTTGTACCACACACTGCTCAATTTTTTTAAACATTATTTGTAATTACTTTACTTTAGCGAAAAAATACTCAGCGATTAGGTTTCGCCATAAATACATGTCAGGATCACGATTTAACTGTATATTGACATAGTGCACAAAAAATAAAAGCTAACATACATGCAGATATATATATATATATATAATCATACAAGTAACTGTTTTTGCAATTTCGAAAAATTGTTGAAAATAAGCAATTTATTGCAAATTTTTCTTTGTGGCGGCCTTTGAATTTTTGTAAAATAACTTTTCCTAAGCATACCTTAAAATTAATAAAGACAAAGCCTTCCAGTTGTCCTTGTTAAATTATCTGCAATTCGTTTGGTTTGATTTATTTGTATACGCCACATAAACGGCAAAAATTTTGACTTGGACATGTCATTTTGCAAAACCATGCGATTTTTAAAAATGTTATTTTTTTTAGAGAAGAAAGGAGTCACGGATATGTGTTGTACAAATTTAAATAACAAATATTTTCGTGACCGACGCCCTTAATATTCTGCGCCGCGCGGCTGGTTCGTGGAGCGAGATTCGCCATTGTCTGGAGAGGTTTCTCGGAGGCTGCCTCGCCGTGTTGTCGCCCTGGTAACCGCGATGACACTTACAAGAAACAGCAAGGGGAAAGGAGCAGACGATGGCCATTGAACCTCGAGACCTCTCGATCTCTCGTGGGGCTGGGATATCGTTCGCACCCAGTTTCGGCCGTGCTCGAGATTGCAGATCGTGTTAGCACTTTTTAAATCAAATCACACCATGAATGACGTGCTTGGTGGTTTGCTAAATATAACATGTATCAGAATTGTTTTATACTTGTGATAAAATAAAAGTGCCTTATTTTTGGTTAAATTGAACTTTTGCTTATATTTTAAGAATTAAATATAACATTTCATTTATATATGAATAAACACAGTGATAAAATAGATGTGTTGGTAAGCCTAGTAAGAAATTGTTCTTATGGAAAATGTTATTACACTTAGTGCGCACGAATGCAGTACGCTGCCCTTTTGGTGTGATTTTCTAGACTCCGATAAGCTTCGTTTGCATGAGGCGGAAGAATGTCCTGGAAGTAGAACTTAAACAGGGATTCAGGAACACGTCACGTAACGACGTATGGCTTATGTACAGCTGAGTAGAGAAGTACACAGAGAAGAAACCGCGTGGCGGCTCCTTTTGTGTGTGCGTACCCGTTCTCTGGTTGGCTGCGCGGAGCTCTGGGAACGGGGCTTCGCGTCTGATCGACGGCATGCTGCGGAAAGGTTTTCTATTGGTTGGGCTTCCAGTTGACGAATATGTATGCAGGCGCTGATCGTTGAACAGCGTTGTAGTCAGTGGCGCTATTTTGCTAATGTGTGAGGTTGTATTTTGCCGTATAAGGGGCTGATTCATCTCTGCATTCGTTGGTACTCTGTGGCTAACCTTTGTAACTATACAGGATGTCAGGTAATTCGTGGATACCGACTACACCACACGTATCTATGATCAAAACTAAGTAGAAAATATTCTTTGGTAAAAACACTGCGTACAGCCCTTAGTTTCCGAGAAAAACGACTTTGAAGTAGATAAAATGGCTTTTTTTTCACGTTAAGCACAGCACGCAGCAGCAGCATACAAAACGCCTAAACGTCATTAACAGATGTTCGAAGTTTGCTCTGCCGATAGCAATGCACTTTTCCACACGTTGGATGCATGCAGCATGCACGGAACTTGGCCACCGGATGCACCCACCCGGATGCATCCGTGGCCTCTTTGGCACTACTGAGCTCGGCTCATTCCCTTGCAGCATTGCCACATCACCTCACCTTCATCTAATTGAAATGCCACATTTTTGCTACAATGGTTTTTGGACCTTTCGTGTCGTTTTTCTCGTAAACTAAGGGTCTCACGCTTTTTTTGCCAAGGAGTATTTTCTACTTAGTTTCTGTCACGGATTCGTGTGGTCAAATCCGTATCCACGAATTACCTGACATCCTGCAGATATTTTGTACTTTGGTGTTCCAAGGCAAAAAAAATCGCATTACTGTCATATCGGTTTTCGTCTTTTAAAATATACACACCATGAATAAATTTATTTACTTTGGAAATAAAGACTATTGTATTGATTGCACAATAAATATTACATATACGAAGTCATTTTATTTCTTGTTTATATTATTTGTGTACATTATTTTTAGGAAACTATTACATCGTGAAATATAGATTTTTATATGCATAGGTATGCATTACATACGTGAAGATTATTAAATGTCGTATTTAAATATTTCGTCGAATGCTTCGGAGTGTTGTTGCGTATCGTTTCGATTGTATCCGAATTGAAACATACCAAATACTACATTTCTAAATGACGAACTGGCCTTTTGAAATATTATTTTATTATTGTCATACAAACCGCCTCTTGAGGGCTGACCGAACTCTTTCACGTACTTGAATTAATTCGCTTTTGTCCGCTTCATTCTACCGCCTCCGCAAATTTCCAATCGTTTCAACACTTTTATCATGTGACTCTTTCATGCACGCCAACAGCTATGGAATAAATGTTAATTATTTCTGAAATTTGCATTCAATTATGAATATTACTTGAAATGTCCACTATTTTCATACGTAATGTGTCATTTGACATTTTTAATTCCTTTCTGTTATTTGGACTAAAGTAAATTTTGTCACAGTCGGTCTAATTTTTAACGCAATTTTGGAGCTTCAAATTATATATATATATATATACATATATACAGTATTATAAATTTAGCAAAGAGAATAATTGTATAACTGCAGACCAACAAAAATAAATATTGATTCTCATTTTAAAATAAGGAAAAAATTGTTACTTCACTCGCCTTCCATCATTATTATTTACATTTCGTGATTCTTTGTAGTAGTTAATTCACTGTCACATCCGATTCTTCTGAAGCTTTGTTAAAGTTTTACTTTCAGGTATCCTTCCGCAACATGTAAACACAAATATTCCCACTTGACGTCTTTGTGCTCAGTTGTCCAAACGCGGCCATGTACTGCATTAAAAAAAGTTTGCCGTATATTTTCACAATTTATAACCATATTGCAGAGGGTCTTATGAAATTTAATATTTGCTGCATTAATATTGATACATCGTCGATTACGAAAATATACTGTATAATTAAATATAAAGCACGTTAAGTTTATTTCACTTTAGAAAAAATTATTATTGCATTACGTTTAACTCACATGAAAAAGTGAAAAGTCACTGCTGTTCAGAAGATATTGCATCACTCACTGTCTCTCATGCTGTTTTTGTTATTTCGGTTATCAAATTTAGTATTACCTTCATTGAAAGAGATGTCAAAATTCTATTTCGTCGCAGTTCTGCATAAAACAGTAGTGAGAAAATAGAAAATTTGCGAAGAACTGTGTATATTTGCGGTGATCTGCCACTGTGTGTTCTGTCTGAAATTTTTTCCTCTAAGAACATTGACGCTTTCGAGTCAGGTAATTTTCGATGAGCACTGCTGCCTCAATTGTGCCTATGTACCATGAAAAGACAATAATAAATATTAATTGTCATATCAACAAAATGCACGAGCCCTTGGCACACAGAAATCACACAAAGGCCACAAATAACACAAACGAACCAGTGGCTCAAAAAAATGAACAACATAACAAAAGGCAAAGACGCTACAACCAGCCACAACTTAACAATATAAACAGGAACCGCTGATAAGTAATAATGCTGGGTGTAGTACAAGTGCTCAAAAAAAAGAGAGAAAAAAAGTTAAGAACAAAACATTCTAGTGTAACCAAAACAGGACCAGAGGAACATTGAGTAACATCAAATAATAACTCCACACTTGTGGTTGTGCATCACTAAAAATTTTGTTTAAGTTAATTTTTTTATCAAGTTATAAAAAAATATGTAAAACTGAATGATAGTTCTTTAACAAATGATGGACCAAAATATAATCTATCAACAAATAGACAAATCCAATAAAACTGGAATGCATCAATAACACAAGTACTTGTAAAATCTTTCTTTTAAACCGAAATTATAGTGTAAATTCTCAAAAATGTAACATTATTAACTGCACTTCAAATGCAAATCATATTACTTTATATTATGAAGATATTCTCTTAGATGTCCACATAACTAGATATACAACAAATCAAGTGCAGAAAAAATAATGTATGGGAACTTAATATAATTATCAAGTAAAACAAAGCCTATGACTCGTGGGATGCATCCCTAAAAGCTCAAGCTGCAAATTCATATTAAATTTTAAAAACATTTCTAACAACAAATTTAATGGACATTACGAAAACCGTCAAGAATGAAATACTGAAATGATATTTCAAAAATATTCAAAATAGAACTGCAGCAGTGACACAGCAGTAAAATAGTCGTGACGTATTTTAAAACGGCACACAATTCTAAACTGTACTTAGTACAATAAAAGGCTACAGTGCCATGTGGCTTTGTCTTTATTTTGTTGAGTAGAATTAATTTCAACAAATTCAGTTTATTTGTATTTACTTTCTTTTCTAAAATGGCTGTAAATATTATTTAATATCAACAGAAACAAATTTTCTATACTGAATATGCATTGTAGATATGTTACACGTATTTGCAGTTTTGTTGTATTGTTAATGTTTACATGATTTTTACAGTTAGTTTTGAACACTATTGCAAGGTTGTGGCACCGAGATTATTGACGTACCTAAAGTAATAATTTTTTAACATTAAATTTCGGATTGTGTTAATAAAACCCGTGACAGGTTGCGATTAAGCAGATTAAGTCAGATAATTTCTACAGTAATTTTAACAATTTTGTGACTGACGCCAACCATTTTTGAGTGAGAAAAGAGGACTGCCGTCAACCACGTGAGTGGAACGGTACACACGGTGGAATAAAGCTGTGGACCCTGGGCTGCGAAGACTAGACGCACTTGCGCAGGTAAGGCTGTAAGGCGCAGATAGTCCACCCTCAGTGCGTTGAAGGCTATCTGGTTGCGCACCTTTACGAACCCACAAACAATTTATTGTCACCCCACAAGCGGCCAAAACCGTAGACTCAGCACTCACTTACAGACATAAGTTACCTCTCGTGAAATGTTCATTTAGTTTTCCTGTATAGCATACTGCGCGTTTTGTAAAACACGCAGTTTGAGGGCTCTGCATTTCGCATGCGCAGGTCAGTCTTTTCGGAATCTAGGGTCAAAAGCATCACTTGACACGACCTTGGAAATGTGGGAAGTTCCCAAGCGATGTTGTAACATTTAAGTAGAATTATAATGCTAAAGTTCTGTTATCCATTTTTTTATTAATTAACTCGTTCATTTTACCAACAAAAAAATTAGACAAAGATCGCTCGTTTTACGTTATCGAGAATGAAATTAAAACATCTTGCAGGAATGATAGATGAACTTCTCAATCTTACATTCATGCGTTCGTTCTCGACGATGCTCGCGGTATTTGTTACATGAAAAAAGCTCGATTCAAACTTCAACGTCAGTTCTGTTGTTACTTGCACTCGGATTGGCTGTCGTCTGACCACGCCACACTTCTCATCCTATCATCAATGGCGATGCGAAAGCCAATCAGGACACTTTTATTTAAATTCTCGTGATTTACACATTGCAATACTTACTACCTTCTAAGGTATAAATGAACAATAACCTCTAAACCTGTATCTGAAAATTAAAAATGCAGTACTAGATACCGTATCAGGACCAAATGAATAATAACAATAATAATAGCCACAACCTCTATATTAACTCTAGATCAACAAACTCGTGACATAACCAAAATTAGATTGCATTTCGCTTAAATCATATATTAAATCTTAATTTGACAATTATCTTACTTAATTACTCGTCCCCACAACCAACTAATTTGAAACCAAATACAAATATAATACCTGGAAAACCGCAGCGTTACAATGTGCCACACAAGCACAGTTACCCTTCCGCTTGAATAAAACTATGGAAGAATGCGCTATCTTATATATGTACTATTAAATTTGCCAAAAAATCGTGTCTGTTTAACAAATGTAAACATTTTATACTCCCCTAATGTCTACTTCATCTGCACAGGCGGTCCATCTGAAAAGTTTTTTGTCTTNAAAAATCGTGTCTGTTTAACAAATGTAAACATTTTATACTCCCCTAATGTCTACTTCATCTGCACAGGCGGTCCATCAATTCAACGTCCCAGCAATTCCAAAAACGTGAGAATTTCTAAAGCGTTAGAAGTGAATTTTAAACTGGTTATACAAGAAGTTGGAGTTCCAAAAGGACAAGTGTACTATTAGTGCATTTTAGTATTTCTGAGAACTAAAATCAACACGTAGTAAGTCCTCATTTTGAAGGACGAAACGTGAGGTATCACATGGAGAGATTCGCGTGTGAATGACACGACAATAAGCAGTTTCAGGTTTCCATAACTATTTATCTGTATCTTGTACAGCGTGTGGGCAGTCGAGTCTCCTGTGCCTGTGCCTTACAGGTAAAAACAGGAGTAAAATCCTGAGCAACATACACTCTGCACAGCGCCCAGCACTAGTTGTTGTTACAGTCACAAAGCCACGTCAGGCATTATTTTTCCACTTCAGATGTTTGAGTAATCCATGCTGTGCACACCGGCCAGATCCCATCAAGTCTGAAGCCAGACAATAATTTGCACCGCAGTTATTTGATTGGCTGCAGTTGAATGCTGTCCAATATAAGGATATTACGCTCCTTCCAATCACGGCGGGTGGGCGTGGATACCACCTCACCTATCAACAGCATCGTACAGAGTTGAATCTGCACGCGCCACCTTGACGGGGCCGAGGACAATCCAGCCTCTACGAATGCGCTTCGTGCACGAGTCCTCTTACTTGGCGGACCAGCCCGTCGTCTCTTCATTAGCGAGCATCAACCCTTCGAAACTGGGTCCGACCACACGCCGCACACAAGGCCGGATTGCTAATTTACGAGGACAAAAATCATATTTATGTTTTATATGACTATTTGACTTGGCGAAGTTTAAACTTGAACTTTTTGATGTGAATATGAACAAAAAAACCTTTAAAGGTTTTTTAGGGGGTTTCACTGCCCCTAAAAGAAAGAAAATGTTTTTTTTTGTTTTTTTTTTTTGTTTACGTGAATACAAAGGAGTATCTTAATTTACATCATATGCTCTAAATATAATCCTCTTGTTCATCAGATTCATCCTCATCTTCGTTCACATCGTCCTCAACTCCGCTGAGAAATGTAGGCACCCGCAACATCCCAACTACGACATCATTGAAAACTTCTTTTGTTTTCTTGGGTTTTTCCTTTTGCTTGTAATTATAGGATCTGAAGATATAAACATCCAGTGGAAAATGTCTGTATTTGTATTTATTCGAGACGTCTTTCTTGAGTGAGACTGTCTCAACTTTTTATAGTCTTTGTGTCTGGCTTCTATTACGTCTTCCGATAGTTGTCCCACGGGTAACGCAAGAGATTTTATTATATCAGCTCCGTGGATCAAAATCTTATGTACACCTGCACTCATTCTGTACCAACCATAAAAATTGACCGCCATTTCAGCTGTGGCATAGCAATATGCCCCAAAGTTTTCTTCATTTATATAATGGCCCACATGAAATTGCACATAAAGTATTTGAAAATCGTCCAATCAACGTTTGTGAGATTCCTGTTATTCGGGATACTTGCTCGGCGTTTTTGAAAAACTTTCTAGCCGTGTTTCCATCATTACTATGACCTCCTCCTTGTTTTGGTTGGTAGACAACAATCCCCATTTCTTTGAAAAAATCGTTGCAGATAGTTTTCTTCCTCTCTTTAGCAAATTCTTGAGCTTCTTTGCCTCTGGCTTGCCATTACTTTAGTTCTAATTTATAAGATATATGTAGTAAATATTCGTAGCATCTCAGATGACCATGCACGATAGAAAGACCAAATCGGTATGTATTTGTGTCAACTGCTCTCCTTTTAACATTTTGTAAATCATTCATTAAGACGGGTGTGTCTTTGCAAACGTTACAAGCTTGTGTGCTTTTTGTTTCAGTTAAAACATTTATCGTTTTGCCATATAGCATTGTGCAGATCAGAATGTGCTTGAAATGGATTGTTCTGTATCCCAAAACAATGGATGTAGGTGTAAATTGCTTTATTTGCTTCTCAATATTATTATACTCCTCTTTAGTGTTCTTGTCACTCTCTTTTTTTTTAATTTAAACGAAATTGGACGACAATATCTTGTCGAAGACGGAGTGTGATTTTTCCAGTAGATTTTCTTGTTTTCTTCTTTCCCTCCTGAGACTTCCAGAGGTGCCATGTTACATAATATTATGTTTGAATCAGCGTAAATTGAATTATTGGTAAAGTTTTGCTTGTAGATTTGGTCCAATATGTACTGTACTAATCGTTCATTACATTTTAATGACGAAAATTTAAAAAAATTAGCGTCTCTTAACACTAAAAATAGTTCATTTCTATGAAACTTTCTCTCCTGCAGAGTAGGGTGAGCCCGACTACCTGGAAATAAACAGCTTTATTTAATAAACGGGCAGTGAAGGGGACGGGTTTTTTTATTTTTTTGTAATTCTTATTAGTTGCTGTCACTTAGGAATTGTAACATGTAATGGAACTACGTGGAACTTTTTGTGAAAAGCCTACAAACTAAATTATATATATTTTTGTTCGTACAAAAAATGTCTTTTTTCAAATCGATATAACTACCTGATTTATTGAAACAATTGACAAAAACCAATAATAATAAGAAATACACATTTGACGCTTCACCTTCCATGTTTTAAACTTTACTATTTTTGGACACAGAACACAACGCATGCGCAGTTACTCCGTCAAAGTTATGTGCGCAACTGGCTCACGCTTGCCGTGCGAGAAACAGTGAGGCAAAGCGCGCCAGCACCGGCTATTGTGTTGCTTCCTCGAACCTTTTTTTATTGTGGTTCTGTCTTTTTACTATTCTACTACCTAATACCAAGTGTTTTGTTTTATTTTAAAGCTACGGAATTTTTCATTTTTGTCCTCGTAAATGAGCAATCCAGCCTTGTGTGCACTGCTTTGCTTCCCCAAAGGTCACTCGAGCGACAAGAGCCTATCACCAAACCTATCACTGTGTGTCGTGGAGGTCCGGTGAGAGGGAATGCCCTCTTTCTCGCCGGCTACTGAGGCTGCAAGCGCCGCCGTTGTAGCCCTCCAGGCATATACCCGCCTCCAGGCTTCCTCCCAGCGGGAGATTCAACCAATACCACCCAGAGTCCGACCTGCGATCGGCACGGCCAATGGCCGGGGCTTCACACCGATCCCCTGGGTCACCACGACTGTTCCGCGCACACTGAGTTCTCACCCAAAGCAGCCCAACTCCTCCAGGACGCCAGACAGTCTTTCTGTGGATCTCCGCAACACCGAGATCTACCAGAAGGCCTCAGTTGGGGTTGTGCACTCGGCTCGCGGGTCATCACAGCAGGCGAAGAACATAAGCAGCCTCTGGAAAGCCGCACATGACCTCGCCGTGGCTGGTCGCCAGTGCACTGGCGGGGGCCACCACTAGCCCATTATCGTCCTCACCCTGTCAGCCACGGCATTTGACCTTTCGAGGAGGTAGAGATGGACTTTAGCAGCGCTAGGCTATATACTCGCATCGCTGCCCCATTTCAGGGACCGTATTTTGGCCCACGCAGCAGCACAAGGGCAAACCCTTCCCTAAGGTCGAGAAGGCCCTACCGGAGCTCGTCAGCCGGGCGAAGAGCCCTCCACTGGACCACGAGGTGGGATCAGGCCGGAGGTCCAGTAAGAAGGTTACGCCCCTTCACGCCTTACACACAATGAACGGCAGGTTTCCATGACTACCGCAAGTACATGCTTAATTGGCAAACCACGATATTACAGTTAAGACAGCTGGGTTGTGAAGCATTACCTCTTCATTAACTGCCACCGTATTTACATTTGGCAAAAAAATATCACGCGAAACCATCCGTGCGTCGTGTTTGCATGCACGTGTCCCGCACGAAAAAACTTCAATGTGCTATATCCTATTTTTTTTTTATGATCGTCAATTTCTTTTAAACAATTTTTGGTAAATATATTACAACAAAAGATAACGCCACTTATTACTTTAATGTAATGAACGTATGAGATTTTCCGGAGCATTTTTTCCATACATTTGTGTTTTGATTTACTTTGATATAACAGAAAACACATCAACGTCTGGTAAAAATATTTTGGTTATCATTAAATATGTCATAATGTTTTCACAATTCACCAATTTTAAATTTAAAGGTTTCTTTAAAAAAAAGAGTATGTAAAATAAAACAAATTATAATTAGTGGGTTTTGTTATTAGATTTATAATTTATAAGCTTTGACTTCCGCTAATCACGCGTGTTTCCTGTTCATGTACACGTACTTTTACAGGCAAACATACCTACTTACGAGACAGAAACTAACTATCACTTAAATTAGCACAGGGTTTTTAGCGTAGGTTCTGGTGTTTCTCAGTTTGTATCATTAAATGCTCCAAATATTTTACTTGTATACCGTTTTCATTAAAATATTTTTTTCACGAGCTGTCGAAATATAATAGCAGCATTCTGTAAACGGCAATCACAAATCCGTTATGCAGCTCTCTCTCTCGCTCTCTCTCTCTCTCTCTCTCTCTCTCTCTCTCTCTCTCTCTATATATATATTTCTTTCTCTCTCTTTCTCTCTCTTTCTCTCTCTTTCTATCTCTCTCTATCTCTCTATATAACTGTCAGTAGTGAGATTATAAACATGCTGAAAGCGGTGGAGTTGATTCATGATTACATTTTGAAGCTCTGTAAATAAATAATTTATTCACATTTCTACTGTTGGAACAGTTTATTTCACTGACGTAATATTAATATTAGTTTTGTTCTTATTGCACAATTTTTTTTTTTTTGCTTACAGTTTCACCAACTATCCTTCCATCATTCGAAAACGTGTTTGGGCTTCCTACCTTAACCAAATTTGCCACAATACGTTCCACTTTAGCAACTCTTTGTTGTTATATTGTACTGTTAGTGACATTAAGTTATCTAAAAATCTTATCTTGGTTAAAAATAGAAGTTAAACATAACATTAATATAAATACTAAAATGCTTCAGGTTTAGAGATATACTGTATACATTTGTGGACAGTTGTTTTCTTTTTAAGGTTGATTACGTATGTTTGCAACTAACCGTAATGTACCTATAGACACAAATATAGATGAAAACGCAACTCATTCCAAGACATTTCATTAATCATTTGGATGCTTCAGTGCGTTAAATGGTGATGCAGCTAGCACACTTAGGATTGACAGACGTCCGGCAAAACGAGGACCTGTCCTGTTTAATAAATTTTTTGTCCAACCGGACTTATCGTACTGATCAAAAATGTCCGGCTTTTCTGACTTTATTAAAATATAATTTGTCTACTAATTATTTTGATATTAGTTTTTGTGTAACAAAACTTGCTATTTCGCTAACATTCACTTGGTTAACCATATAAAAAAAACTTCTGCGTGGTCTTTGATAAGCAATAAAAACTATGTGTGCGATATTTCTTTCAATAAAAAATCTAGTTTTATTTGTCATACTACAGTGTACGTGCGAGTATATATTTTTTTCCTGTAAAACATTTGCAAACATTCAAGTATATTATCCTTGTACTAAGCCTTCATACTTTACATTATGGGAGTATTATATTATGTGATTATTAAGCTCTTCACAGCTAACCGAGAGCGATACTGCTTTACAGTACTCGGAACTTAAATTATTTGCATTACGCCTGACACAACTACAGTATGTGTATGAATACGTAATACGTACTTTCATCCATTTGCCCCGGATTTTTTTTTTCGGTCGTAATCCATTAGCAATTAATAAGTTCTTCAGTTCATTCCAAGAACTAACTTCGGGCCTGCTCGTGAATTTCGCTGTGAATTTTTATTTTAGAATGCTAAGATTATCTTCAATGAAATCCAGAGTTGTTTTCTGTTGTATATCGGTAACACGACCACGAATTTTGATGTCCATATCATTAAGTCATGTGCAGCCGATTTATGAAATACCGCCATACACGATCCGGAAAGGAAATTTGAGACATTTCAACGTACGAAATATACCTTTTCCTTAGCACAAACTATTTGTTTAATACTCATTTTTAAAACCCCATAAATGCAAACGAAATTTTTTAAGTGCTTTACTACTTTGGTTAATTGATAATTTATAGCTGAAGTATAAATAGTTTGATTTAAAAACTTCTATATTTCAGTTAATATTCATATGCGTAGTGTTGTCGTATTGCATTCATACAGAGAGGATAGACGACCGGAAGAAAGATGGCTAACAAAATCCCGAACATTGCCGGAGAATCTGAGGTTGAAATGTGACTTGCAATACGATTTTGCCGTGCTCCAAAATTTTATTAGTTTCGGGAGCATTCGAAAGATAACTGCTACGAAAATTAACGAATAACTGCGAATAAACCCCCTGGGAGAACGAGAGGTCTCAAGACCTACAGTTGTGTCTGCAGCCTGGTTTGAAAGCAGTGAGCGTTTGGTATAGGGAAATACATGTTAATTAAATTAAGTTTTTGAAAGCCAATTTTGAAGATATAAACTTGAAGCAGAAACACGAGTGTGAGGAATGATACTGTCAAGCTCTGTATCGATGCAAATATAACACGTGGTTAGTAGTGATTTTTTTTATTTAATTATTAATTATTCTAACCTTTCCAGGAAACGAAATACGTATGAATGTAACTAAAGGTTTTGATAGCAAAGAAGCACGTATTTTTCTGCTTAAAAAAAGTCCCGGGTGGTATGTATCTATTTTTAACAGGAATGCCAAAAAAAACCTATATTCGGTGAGAGGTGGGTTGTAAGGAGTGGCGAAGGTCCATGGAGCTGTGGCCGGGTGACCCTCTTCCCCGGCGCAGCCACGTGCAGGTACGGAAATAACGGGGGCTACCGCTGAGTTTCGACCGAGCTGCTGAATCATCTCGAGCTTGTTTCTCCCGCCCTCGCACCATGTGGCTCCGCTCACGTTGGTACTCCTGCCCCGCGGCGCCACGGACTTCCGACAACCGGCGGGAACACTTCTCGAAGCTTCCGCCCACTGCGCGTCCTGCCGCCGGGTGTGAAACGTTAACTTGCCGTCGTCCTCTCAGAGAGGATCGGTTCATCATTCAAGAACACTGTGAAACTATTACAAGCATTGATTTTTTGCGTACAGTAGGCCGTGGTCAGACTCACCAGCCAAGAGGCATTAGCCATACCACCGATGTTACACAACTTTCTAAACTCTATGTGACGTCGCTGACGGTAGGCAATAATCCCTTTCGGTATTGCTTTTTCGTTCCTTAAGAGAAAATTATGCAATTCGGTACACACACTAACAAATTTTTCAAAATATTTTGGTTTAATCAAAATTAATATCAGATTGCTTGAATCCAAGATTCTGATCGTCCTCTGCAGAAGACACTGTGACCACCATACATCGAAATAAATTTGTTTTATTTTAATAAAATAATACAAAAGTAATGAAATACATACTATGTAACAGTAACATATTGCTCATATTTACTTAAAAAAAAGTAATGAGAATATTGACTGTAATACTGTTACAAAAATTACCTACATATTTTTAATATTACAAATTTTAATTATTTTTATGAATCAATTGTTAAAATTGCATTTTTGAAAAGTTTTTATACAACAGTAAATTATTGTTAAGAGAATACCTAACCGGCGTATCCGAGTTGGTGAGGGATGGAGGTCTTAATAAAAGTAAAATAACTAAATTAAATTATTATAATTATTCTCAATGCTACAAACAGTCAAACCTCTGTTATTTACCAGTCCGAGCGTCCTTTTAACTCTTATTATTCTAATCGAGCGCAGTATTTAATTACTATCTCAATTTAAAACATAGTCTTTATCACACTCTTTACTCTTACTAATGTCCATGAAACTGCTCCAATTATTTCCACACGTTTAGTTTAAACTGTCTATTTCCATTGTCCCGAATGTCTTTCCACTCACGCATCCAGTCCACAGTCACGCAGATCAGTCCCACTCTTCACTGCACACAAGCTCGCCGATGCACTCTCGCAGAACGCTGTAGTAGTCCCTCGCCGCTCCGGAATCGCCCAACTGTCGCTTGAGGTCGCACGAGACGCCAAACTCTCGGCTCTTAATCGCTCTCCCTTCAGAGGCCCGCACGTGATATTTATACTTGAGGTAGGTGTCATCTATAATGTGCTCAGCAATCCAAGTTGTTCTGGGGATGTTAATTGTGATGATGGTGACTTTTCTGCATGATAAATGGATAAATAAGAGCTTCTCAGGGTCAGCGAGAAGCAAGCTGCGATAAGTTTATCGGTATGTGCGGCGTCCTTTATGATAGGCCGCTCTCTTAGTCTAACGTTACAAACTTGACCTCCAGCTCTCGGCGCCTTCCCACGCGAAGGAAACATCGTGCCGCAAAAGTAATGATCGTGTTGGCTCGCTTTCTGTAAGAGATACGTGGCCACTGGCCTATCGCGGGCTTGTTGATTAAAATAAATCCTTTGTTTTACTGCCGCTGCTATTATATAACTTTCGTCCTTCACTTCAAATCGTTCGAGCGGGATGTGAAGCAGCGGGTGCGTAACACTGCCCCCTTCTCAAGTCTGTTCGTCCCGAACAGACACTGCAACATCCGGACCATCG
This sequence comes from Clitarchus hookeri, assembly GCA_002778355.1. Lineage (NCBI taxonomy): Eukaryota > Metazoa > Arthropoda > Insecta > Phasmatodea > Phasmatidae > Clitarchus > Clitarchus hookeri. The sequence continues at coordinate 25,717 of NQII01008906.1, read as the reverse complement.
TAGAGTGCCAGTGGGTAGATGTGGACAACCCTTTGATTCGCCTGAGAGCCCTGACGACAAATGCGAAAGACCACTGCATTGATCTTATTCAGAATCATATAAGGCCTTCCCAACATTGCTGTAGCTTCGGGCAGTGCCCTTTTCGCATCTGGGGGTTGTACAGCCACACCAGTGGTTCATCTTGAAATACATCGCCGGACATTCTCCTATCATACCGCATTTTCATCATGTCACTATTTATTCTGAGGTGCTATCGAGGAAAATTATGGATGCCAACAAATCTGTTTTGTAATTCGCTGGCATAATCAGGGACTGCAGCTTCCTCTTCTGTTGGTCGGCCAAACAGCAGGTCACTGTGGAGGCGTAGCTTTCTTCCAAACAGCATCCTTTATGGTGTTACCCTTGAGGACTTGAGAACTACTGAATGGTAAGCTAGATGAACCAATGACACCTTTGAATCCCAGTATTTTTTGTTGTCTGCCAAAACGACAGACGGGTACTGCTCAAGAGTTCTGTTAAGCCTCTCGGCCATTCCATCCGACTGAGGATGTAAGGCTGTAGTCCTAGTCTTTTTCATCACCAGAATTTTCTTCACCTCCTGGAAGACCGCAGCTTAAAAGTTCCTTCCATGATCAGAACTGCGTTCTAGTGGAACCCTAAACCTCGAAAAGACCTGAACTGTGAGTGCCTCAGCCACAGTATGTGCTTCCTGGTTCGGGAGGGGAATGGCCTCAGGCCACTTAGTAAAATAATTTTGAGCCACCAGTAGATACCGATTACCTCTCTCTGTGTGATGGAAGGATACTAAATTCGCAGAGAAGTAGATCCTAAGCAGAACATTCACCGATAACATGTTCCACTCTCTTATGAAAAGAACAATAGCTATTTTGAGTTGAACGCAAGACGGCACCACGAGCAAAAGGAAGCGATTAAAATGCTTTTTTGTGTCGGTCCAGGAAACTAGCTCCGAAAACGTAGTAGAATTCTTTAAGACTTCCATCCGTATGTTATAATATATGACCTATTTTCCCATCTAATATGCTAACTGATTTTTACACTGATTAAGAATAAGGTGTTAAGTGATGACTAGAGACATGCTAAATTCGAGTTATTTCCTCACGACAGAATATAATTCAAACTCTTGTACGATTGTTCTGCTTTCTCACTGGATCATAGTTTAATGGCCACGCCCAGAAGCATTCTGCAGTAAAAAGAAACAACCATAGAATGGCAAAATCGTGTAAAATCAAGCGAGATGAGGAAGTTAGTCCTCCCTGTGACAGGGGACAAAACACAAACGACACCAACTCAAGTTTACAGAGGACTTTTAACTTAAGTGTATTGACAAAGAAAAAGGTATCTAGCTATAGCGCTGTTTTCTTTAATTTGCTGTTGACATTACTGAATTTTCACCAGCAAATGCTTGCAACGACATATATCCAGTTACGAGCAAAGTCCTCATTAGTTAGTTTCAAAAACCCTTAATCGCGAGCCACTCCTGCATACGATGATTTAAATTTGCAGTGCACTTGTGAACAGCGCTTCTTGGAAGTGAGCCATTCGACCTAAGCTGGCCGAACGGGAGTGAAGTCTACACTTAAGGCTGATTTTGGCATTCTGCCCACATCCCCATTACCGGATTACTTACAAAATAACGTGCTCGCGCAGTTTCTTCGAGGCTGTTTTACATAAAGTTTTTAAAGAGGCACAAATAAAAAAAATTAAATGAATGCGTTATTTGACTATATCTTAGTTGTATCAAAATTCGATCAGATAAAGTGTACTCTGATTTCAAACACGCATCATAGTAATCATTATGGAAACCACGAGCCTAGGTCAATAACATCTAACAGTTTTATTTACAAAATTCTATTGTGTAAATATACTCGGAAATTGGCTCCCAACTGGCACACACTATCTTCTTCGTGTTCCCTCTGTGAATCTTGACAATAGTTCATCTTGACGCTACTCGCCACCTGTAGGATACAGGATGGTTTGTAGGGACCGAGTTACCTTTACCAGGCACACACTATGGGTGCCTTGACTGCTGAGGGTAAACAATAATGTAGTCACTCGGTGTTTAGTTTGCGAGGTTTATATTTTGGCAATAACAAAACAAATATACATTTGTTACTCCGAGGCGGTATCCCCGCGAGTTGGGGGCCTTAAGGGCGAATTAAAGCACCAGTGCAAACTGCTGCCGACATCGTAGGGGGAACGTTACGCGTCGGGAAATGTTTCTTGAGCGACGACGCTGGTACTTAGCTGTATGTGTAGTTCTGGGTGTTCCGGCAGGTTGAGGTCTGGTAAGTTGGGCGGCCCTTGACACACCCTCGGCTCAGCTTTGGTGACGGTTCTCCACGACTGCTGTTCCGGAGTTCTCTCCTCGGCGAATCCACAACACGACTGCTTCCGGTGACTTCACGATCCGACTGATCTCCATCACTGACTGCCGGGGTCCGATCCCTGGCCTCGACTGACTGTCCACTCAACTGACTGACTCCCGCATCCTGATGTGGTGCTCCTGGAGAGCCTCCACCCGACCGTCGCACAGTATTCGATTCGACCAACCTAGCTAGACAAAAGGTATAAAAACTTACGACGAAACTAATTTAAAATTATGCCTACAACAGCTTAACTAATGTTCCAAGAAAAATTCCTACCCTTGGAATAGTGATAACATACAATAGGAATGAACCCGAACCCTTTTGCCAAAGCAGGTAGAAAACTGTTCGCAGTTCGACTGTGATCATCATTGTGTTTGCGCATTTTGTTTGATGGTGTGTTGGATATTTAGAGTTTATGCAATGATGGAATCGTCTTCTATAGGTGTTTACTATTTCATTTATGCACTAATAATAAATAACTACATGTGAATTCTAAAGTAAGAAGATAACAACTAAGCTTGAGAAAAATCGGCCAAAATTCTCAAGTTGCCCGACTTTGCAATGTCATATTTTTTGAGTCAAGTGTAGTCAAGGATTAACTTTTGTGTTTTTCTTGTCCTTGACTATTCTTACTTATAAAAATATATATACTCATTCGTTGCGATTTTTTGCGATTGTTTAGATTCTGTACATTTTGTCGATAGATACGTGGCCCAAGCGGAAATAATTTTTTGATGTGTGGCGCTCTACTAACCCGAAGAAACGATTACAAACAATTGTTGACTTCTTGAAATCCTTCTTCATCAATCAAAGAAGAATGTGAAAATATGGAGAAACAAATTTAATAACTGTTGCCTACGAAAATCACAAAATTAAACAAAGATGTCACCATTAGCCATAATTTCATTTTGACAATGATAAATGGTAAAATATGCAACGTGTTAGCAGACAATAAATCCACACAAAAATGCTACATTTGTAAAGCTAGTGGAAAATCATTAAATTTAGTTGAGCCATCTGCTGAGCATGTCGAGGACCCAAACATGTTAAAGTTTGGTATCTCCAACCTGCATGCATACATAAGGACTATGGAATGCCTTCTCAAAATTGCCTATCGCCTAGATGTTAAAGAATGGCAAGTAAGAGGCGCCGAGAAAAAAGACATTATGAGAAAAAAAAAGAAGAAATAGTAAATCAATTTCAGGTTGCGGTCTCATTATAGATAAAGTAAGACCAGGAATGGAAACTAGCAACGCTGGCAATACTGCTAAGCGCTTTTTTTGTTAGTTCCCAAACAACTGCTAATATTACTGGTTTAGACAAAAAACTAATCTATAGATTAAGCATCATATTGCGAACCATTGCAACAGGTCTAGAAATACATGCAACAAAATTTAGATTTTATTGTGAAGAGACGAGAGTCTTGTGTTTGAATTCCTATGGATGGTACATCATGCCTCCAACCCTGCACAAGATCCTTGTTCATGGTTACATAATTGTACAAGAATCTATCATACCAATAGGCCAGATGTCCGAAGAGGCCGCAGAAGCAAAAAATAAAGAAATCCGGAAAGTAAGATTGGGTCACACATGCAAAAGCTCACGAGCAAGATCAAATTTAGCTTTAATCAAATATATGATGATCTCTTCGGACACATTTATAACGTTATTAATAAAATTACCCAAAAAACAACTCAGCGAATATAACACAGACATATATTCCTTACTAAAATAGAAAATAAATATTTTGTATATACAAAGTTATGTTTTTTTAGGTTAATCGCCAAATAAATGGATGTAGTACAGTGAATTTCATTTTATTTTACTATTTAAAACAATTTTAGAACCAGGACCAGTAACAGGAATTTTGTCCCTCTAGACAGGTCAAATAGAATACTGTGCGTCGCCTCTCGACGCGGATTACAACTGCTCCCCTCCTTTTCCCGCAAGTTGGCTTTTAACCTCTTTCGATGCCCCCCAGATCCTCACATGTGTCTCACTCGTTGGGGGTGGGGGAGGAAGGGGGTGGCCTGCGGCCATACTGCCAAACACTGTCAGCACTTCTCTCGGCACGCGTCCATGTTCTCGCGTGTTCCTCGGTGCGTCGGCGATTTGCTAGCTCTTAACTCGGCATGGCCTTGGCACGTGTTGATTGCGTGTACGCCCTTCGNAAGGCGAGACTCCAATGCCCCATGGCTACAGACCTGAAAAATTCGCGATTTCAATGACCTGCAGGCTAGACTCTACAGCTTTATGTACAAATATGCCGATATCAACTGCACATTGGTTGTCTACTGTCACAGTGGACGGCGACGATTGGACACCATTCGCCAGGAGGTGTCAAACACCGCGTGGACCAACGGCTCAAGTTATATAAACGCACGTGTTTTGAATTCTAGCTTGTCCCAAAATGAATCCGCGAATTCTTCAGGTCTCTACCCACGGCATACATGCAGTTTTCCTTTTGGTTATTGGTAATGTGTCTTTGTCGGGATAAGGTTCTTTACCTAGCTAGGCCAATCAGAATTACGTAACTCCGACACTTGAGTGTATGTGATTCGTGGGCAACACGTACAATGCGTGACAGCTATAATAAGCGTCCAATCACGAAAGTGGATCTGAGATCTAGTGTTTTGGAGTACAACTATATAGTTCTGAAATCTTTTCGCAAAAAAAAATAGCTGTCCCTACATACAGCGCATTTGCACGCATCAGCTGTAGGCACCAAGGAGAATATTTATGGATTTATTTTCACCAACCGAATTTAACCTCACCCTACGAACCCAGAATCTTGTGTGAATCACAGTGGTCCGGCATAACGAACAAGCTTGACGCCACCCACCTGACAGTAGAAATTCGACCAATTAGAGAGCAGTCCCGTTCATAAGTACACTGCAGATAGAAACCTCGCAGCTCTTCGGAAGACAGGAGAACCCCGGTTTACGGGGCGAAGAACCGTGGATTCGAATCCTGGGGAAAAGGAATACCTGTAAGTTATGATTTTATAAGTCAACTTAGGGATCAACTGAAACGCATAAAGGTGGGGGCGTGAGGCAGTTCTTGTGTATTTGATAATTCTGTGGTATTGCATCAGAAAGTAGTTGATGGAAGTGGGGTAAAACGTGAATGAGTAATTTACAAAAATTAATTACGGGAGTGATGGGAAATGTTAATTTATAAGTTTTGATACAAATTCTAAAGTGTCAGCACAGTTACTATATTTTTCAATAGATTAAATTAATTCATTATGTCCCAAGAAAAAGACAGACAATTCATGTAAATTTCTAATGCGGTTCGCCCGTACTTTTATTGTCTGACGCAAGATCCTTAAAGTGGCTATACATAAAATATATATTATCTACAATATTATATATTGTGTATTATATAAAATGCTTATATATACATGACAATTATTTTAAACCTATTTAGTATTTTTTTTATAAAATTTCCATTCTTATAACGTTATAAACGTGTGAAATTTCTTTAAAATCTAGAAAGAACTAGACATTTGTATACCCTTAGCAAGCCCCAGTTAAAACTGTTAGCGTATCTCAGAGAAGGGGTTTTCTTGTTCTCTCCCCTGTTAAATACGTTGGCACAAAAACACACAACTCAGTTCAACCTGAATTAATGTGCGGCAGTTAGAAACTAGGAGCATTTACGGAATTGGTTTGGCGCTCAATCGATATTTACGTTCTCGGAACGTCTCGTCGAAGCATCGGATTAAGCTCATTTCCTGACGAATATGGGCCGACGTCGAAACGAGGTCAGTTTTTGCTGGGGTAATTTCAGTTTCAGATTCCTTCAACCTGTTTCTGAGAAAAGAGGAACGAAGTCGTAACTACGTTACAGACAAAACGTAGCGAGTGGAGATTATCTGTGCTTTCTTTTTCTCGTGAGTAAACAGGCGTGATTAAAATAACAATACAAAAAATGTTAAAGTTGGTTTTTTTTTTTTTTTTTTTTTTTTTTTTTTTTTTTTTTTTTTTTTTAAAAACTTCTCATTGTACTATTTTACCCTCCGTGCCTCAAGTTTCAGGATGTGTGGCAGAGATAAGACTGCAAAAAATACGTAACGAAATTTATCAAGATGGCGGAGTTCGCGTTGAGAAAAATGCTAAATGAACTCAAGTTGTAAAATTTTGTCCTATTAATGATATTGTCATTAAGAAACATTTAAAAGAACGGAGCATGCTTGATTTTGTTTGAAAAATAATTCATACATCGTTCGTTCATCATTATTTACGCGCACGTTTAACACATTTTAACGCAAATTTGTTTGTGTTTGTAATCCAAATTACAAAAAACTAGTGGAAACATTATTATAAATTGAAAACAGTTGAGCAAAGCTGCAAGTTCGAGTTCTCAAAAACTTTTCTCGGGTAATTAAACCCTTTCGAAAACAACCTTTCGATGAAATCTCTAACATTAACAGTATACATGAGCATTTAATGACTGGAGAGTTAATTCCGGTTAATTGGCAGCGAAATGGAAAAATAATTTCCATGTTTAATGTCCTGGTTGTGTATTGTTAAACGTCACGGAATTTTTGAACTCGGTTTACATTTGTTTTATATTCTTTATAGTGGTAGCTAGCAAAATTGCAACGTATTTATTTTTACAACAAGACAACCGTGACTGTTAACGAATGAATACTTATAAGTAGGTCCATGCGTAGAAGTGTACTTTAGGAGAGTGATGGTGGAGGGGGGGGGGAGTGGTTGGCCAGTGGGACGGTGACCTCTACTTTACAGACAGCATGGGCGAAGCCACTTTGGGTTTATAGACATGTTCGGTCAGTTTATAGAGTCTATTCGTAGTTTCTTCAGGCTTTTTGAATCTAACCTTTGAAAAATCACCCTATCAACGACGTGTTTGGTTATTTTCTAAATATGCCATACATAACAAGCGTCTTATACTGTTAACTCAAAATAACGTTATTTTTGGTTACATTATATTTTACTTATATTTTGTCTATAAATTATAACAATTCATTTATAATTAATATGAAAAAAAAAAAGTGAGACTACAGGTGAGTTGGTAATGCCTGGTAAGAAATAGTTCTTATACAAAATATAATTACACTGAGTGCGCACGAATGCGGTGTGTAGTTTCGCTAGTGTAATTTTCTTGACTTGGTTAAGCTTTGTTTGCATGTGGCGGATGAATATTTTGGAAGTAGAACTTTAGCAGGGCTTCAGAAAAGTTGGAAGCAACGGTGAATGGACTATTATGGTAAACTGCTTACGTGAATATTTTAAAATTTTTATTTGCTCAATAGGTGTTTACATTACCCAAAACAGTAATACTACATCAAAAATTATTGTTTTATTCAAAATTAAACGTACAACACATACCTAGAGAGATAGAGAGCAATTTAAACCTGAACTAGTAAACAGAGCCAAATTAGTGACAGCCAGTGAAAATGGCTCCACTTAATATTAGTTAAAACGCTCATATTATTACGGTGGCTGAGATTCGCTTATTTAAAAGGTCGCTTCGTGGTTTTGTAAAAAGAGGGATAACTGTGAAAATGGTATATTTTAAATTTTGTAAAGCTGTTGAAATGTACATAACTCGTTTACTACCGAAGGATGAAGCATTTTTAAGTTGCGAAACGATTTTTGTTCGTTGTTCAGCATTGTATTTTGTTACGCAACGTTAAGTGTCGCTTCAATTGCGTTTCGGAGTGTTTAAAATCCTAATTTTTTTACGAAACTATTAACGTGCCCTTAGTATGTTTACCTAAGGAAACACATCACACCCCAGACAAGGATGGAATGGTTCTTTAAATTCACTACTACACAAGCAGTAAATATTATTTCGGAGTCCTCGAATATAGTTAAAAGTGGTTTTTCTCATACTGCAGTATCTTAAAACATAGTAGCCGGACACGAGCCAAACTACGATGGAGCCTCTATTGAACTTCGCTGCAGAATTTTCATCGATGAAACGATATGGTCACCTCTGAAAGTGCTATAGGTACACGCAGCACTGCGAGAGCACTGCACGCCAGTTCACAGCCCTGCGCGTAGCGGCGATGGCGCACTCGTAGCGCGTGCCAGTGTGACCCTTATGTCTCCCGCTCTCCTCGGCCGAAAAACGATACAAACGATGCAGGCAGGTTGGCTCCTTAACTGGGCGCACAGAGTAGTGGTTAGAGTGGTCGCCTTGCGAACGAGTGACGTAGACTTGCTATATTTTTTTTTGGGGCCGTGGTACGATCCAATCTATTCCAACAATTATTTGCGAATAATAAAATACACATGTTATTATTATATCGGCGAACGTGATTTTCAGTTAAATATTTTAAACAAAATATGAGTGTATCCATCTCGAGTACGAGTGAACGTCCACTCTAAATACGAAACAGTGAAAACTGCTCCAAATTAGCACATTTGACCGCAGATCTGTCGAAATCGCTCCATTGAATCAGTAAAGCTCTGCGGATCATTTCCGTTGCAGGTGTTCATCGATTGAACGGTGATTTCTACCGGTTGCCAGTGAATATGCACTGGCCTGGCAATGAACCCTCAGTGCGCACGCCACTGATTCGCCAGTAGGGGACAGCTCGTCAACTGAAGTTTCCGTAAAATAATTATACTGACTGAAATCACCGATTCAGATTCAGTGTGTCCTACGTCGTACATCCATAACGAGACAATGAGACAATGAATATCAAGCCATGATACTGACTTCTCCTCCTCTCCCTCCCCCCTCCCGTCCTTAAAAACCCCCCCGTGTCGCACGATTCATCCGACTGATAGCCTCTTATGTGGGCTTCAATGATTAGTATTTCACTAATTTATATCACTGGTTCGGGTTTAGAGTGTGGGTCAGAAAGAGTTTGTGATTTGCTTAACACCCCCCCCCCCCC
>NQII01008906.1:0-16443 GCA_002778355.1 Clitarchus hookeri | reverse complement strand
ATAAAACACGAGGTTGCCTCATATTGTCCACAGCAGTGTTGGATTTTACACGTGGGGAAATGATATGCAATGAGCTGAAATAAGTTAATTAAGCGGGATTTCACAAAGTCGACCAGGAACAGCTTCTATGCCAAGCGTAAGGTTGGATTGAGCGACTTGTCGTACGGTACTGCGCTGTTTGTAAATATGATTGCCAGTGCGTAGCGTGTGCGTGAGTGCGCACGACCCGAGGACGGCCATCACTACGCACGCGTCTCTGCAACATGGTAGCATTACTCACCTTTCTGCTGCGGACTTTGCAGGCGCTGTACGAGGCATTCGGCGGAAATACGTTTTCGAAACCCAACATTCACAGGCTCACATCTCCTTTAATATTCCGTTTAGGTATACGGTGCCCCATATTTTTTCGACTATATTTCTCATAAGGAATCACCACACGTGGTTTGGAAGTTTAATTTCCGGCAAACGTCGTGTTTTTTTTTTTAATATTGAAAACGAGCTGAAATTAAATTACAATCGTCCGAACATTGTTTTGGGTTAGCGAGATCTTCGGCGTAAAATAATTCTCTCGTGAATACCTCCCCCGTAATAGAAATTGGTGGACATTCTCATATCTCATGCAGCTTTTTACTCTCTGGGATTACGAACGGTTTCTGCTGGTTTATTGCGCAGTGCGGCCTAATTAACCAACAAAAATGGCTCTATTATTGCAAATACCTCGGGAACCACCTCTTTAGTGTAGAACGCTAAAAATTCTTCGGCTGCAGGAATACAGCGCCTAGCACATAGGCTACGCGTNCCCCATATTTTTTCGACTATATTTCTCATAAGGAATCACCACACGTGGTTTGGAAGTTTAATTTCCGGCAAACGTCATGTTTTTTTTTTTTTAATATTGAAAACGAGCTGAAATTAAATTACAATCGTCCGAACATTGTTTTGGGTTATCGAGATCTTCGGCGTAAAATAATTCTCTCGTGAATACCTCCCCCGTAATAAAAATTGGTGGACATTCTCATATTTCATGCAGCTTTTTACTCTCTGGGATTACGAACGGTTTCTGCTGGTTTATTGCGCAGTGCGGCCTAATTAACCAACAAAAATGGCTCTATTATTGCAAATACCTCGGCAACCACCTCTTTAGTGTAGAACGCTAAAAATTCTTCGGCTGCAGGAATACAGCGCCTAGCACATAGGCTACGCGTGGCTATTTCATGCTACTTTGCCCGCGGCACAGACGATGGTGGAAGACTTTTATTTTTTTAATTACTCTAAACAGCATGTACCATGTATTAATAAGCTTGCAGTGCAGAAGCCGCCTGTTTGTTCCTGTCAAACTTCGCTCTGTGATTCTCACGCAGGAAGTACTGGTACTGCCTACCGCGTCTGGAACTGTATCGCGGCCGCCGAGCGCATCTGAAATATGTCCAGTATTTCATAACAGGTTTAAAGAGTACGCGGCCCCGAGGATTTTTTTTCACGTTCGAGGCACGGCTATAAGGGCGACAATAACACGCACGACCGGCGCCCCGTCGACCCAGAACGCAAGGCGCTGAACCTGCGGGCAGTACTTCCGCTGTTACGCTCTCCTGTGCAAACGAAATCTGTAACAGTGAGATTTTGTAACACGGGATGAAATTACATTGATTAAACAACGACTGTACCATCGTATTTTTCTCCTACCTATTAAAGAAACTGAGCGATCTAAAATTGCTGACAACAGTTAAGTAAATAAAGTATTTATTTTCAAATGTTGTGATAGATGCAGTGTATTGTAAAACTGGTGTACACGAGTAAAGTCACGATTTCATTCACTTGGAATGAACATATCATTTTAAAAACAAAACTGTACGGGCATAGATAATTTTTTTCTTATCTCCTCTGAGTAAAAGTCGTATTCCCGTGATCTTTATTTGCTGAAATACGCGTAAACCAAAAGTATGTCCGTACTACTAACTCTTAAGGAAAACTAGAAGCAAACATACTGTGACATTTTTTTAATTGTTTCTCAAGTATGTTCTTGAGTGAGTGAGTGAGTGAAAGATTTGGGGTGGCTCTTAACATCGAGGTGTTGAGAGCTGATGAGGGCGAAGTGAGGTGAGCACGGAGCAGCGCCGGAATGCAAGAGCGGGGGGAAACGGGAGATGCCTGAGAAAACCCATCGACCAGCTGCATCGTCAAGCGCGATTCCCACATGTGAAAATCCGGGGGGTGACCCCACCCGGGAATCGAACCCGTTTCACCTTTGGTGAAATGCGAGCTGTGTAACCATTACACCACCGCGGCCCCTTAGGGTTTTAGTAAGTAAAACTGGGAGAGTAGGTTTTTCACCAACACTGTTATATATGAATATATTAATTGGCCCATGTGGGAATGTGCTGCACGCTTTCGTATTTGGCTTATCGCTGAAATTCTGATGTAGATGAACCAGTTCAGTTCCTTGCATACAGAGAAGAAGTACTTGATGTGTGTGTCAGTGGGCATATATATACATAGTATATATATACAGTATATATATATTTTTATATATGCACAGTAAATTCGTATATATGTATATATATGTAGGCACACGTAGTCTCATCAAAGTAACATTTCAACCTAAATAATTACAATTTAAGTAAGTCTGCATGGCATAAAATTGTACTCCATTTTTAGATATTAGTATAATGTTGTCCAAAAAGTTAGTTACCTATGATTGTTTACTCCGGCTCGAATATAAATCAAATATTCATATAGCCTTAGCCATCTTTAACGCAAGAGCGTAGAGACTAACTAGAACATTCAAAATAACCTCAATCTGGAAGCGGCACTTTGAAAACCAAATTAAATTTTATCTAAATAACGCCCGATATACGGTGTCATTAGAGTAGTTTAAAATAAGAGAGATTAGACCATGGCGTAGAACACAATCCCTACAAAAATCATCAAATAATACCGACGACGTTTCTAGATTTCGTTCTATTTGAACAGTAATATTGAAATTTTACATTACACATCAGAGACCATAGCATTCTGCAATTGGTTAAAGTAATTGTTTCCGCCAAAAAAATATATAGAAAAAGAGATACGCCAAGTTTGTTGGCTTAAAATTTACCACCGTTTTTAATTATATGAAAACAAATATAGTCAATTTTCAGAAACTAAGTAAAAACAAATGCGTGTAGAAAATAAAATCTAGTTTTCATTTAGATGTTCTTGTTAGCGAAATATTACGAAAAATACTTATGTTGCCATGCGGCACGTTTCAAAAACTTAATATAATATAGTGCCGGTTTCATTCCGCGTGGCGGNTGGGGAAAAAAAAGGGGGGGGGGTGGAGAAATTGCATTAATATTTACACGAAACATACCGAAATAATATAAAAATTTGTTAATAAATTACTATCTTCGTCAGAGTGGTAATGGCATTAATAGTGGTTCTTTTAATTAATTAGATATTTTATTATAAAACATAATGGTGTGTATCTGTATTTTGTTCAGCCACGTTGCGGGCCTGAGTAATTACTTTTACGTAAAAAAAAGTAACTGATTACATCGCTTAAAATAACAGAATGCACATGAAACGTATCTTCTCACGATATCTGTCATGCTTATCTCTCTACCCATATCTATTACAATGTTCGCCAAAATCTGTAAACAGATAAAAACACTCAATTGGCTGCATTCAAAATGGAACACTGCGCGTCAGTATTAAAAAATGAGTTACTAAATAATTGTAGCTATTGTTACTTCACTTTTTGTTTACTGATAGAAACAGAAATAGCAATGCCATATAAAAAATCGTATACCTTCTCACATATTTTGTGAAATTAATACCACACGTAATGATCAAAATTAAAATAAATTATCCGTGCTTGTGACATAACGCGCGCCGCCCATAAATAATGTGACGTCACTGCTGCCTTCGTAATCGGCGTGTTGTTTCGATATAACTTGAATTTACGGCTGTCATATCTCATGAACGCATGCTAATTGCTTTTCAGTTTGTGCTAAATGATCCTTCCGCCATACGTGATTTTATTGAATAATCGCTTGCAGCTGGTGAATGTTCCCTTATTTTTTAACCTATCACGACTTGCTTCTCTGCAATGAGTCTTCAGGGGATCAACATAAATTTCTCGTGATTTTTCTTACGTCTGATTCTTGTATATCAAATTGTATGTTGTAACGCGAAGCACAAACACGTTCTCTAATCCCCAAGCCTACATTTAGAACGAAGGTACCATAAACCTGGCACAGCTAGAAGCAGCCTTGTAAATAATCAATTAGGCCTAATCATGGCATACATCCTATCAATACTTTTAAAGGTATCGGGAGGAAAATATTCCAAAACAAAAGTGAAAGAAAAAAAAAATATATGCTCAGGGTAACAATAATTTTATTATACTCAGGATGTACCACCAAGCTCAGAAATGGAAAGGGATAGATAGAGTTTTAATGAGTTACTAGCTTACCCGGCCACGCGTTGCTGTGGCATAAAAGATTGTCGTTATTTTCATTTCTGTGAAATTAATTGAAATAAGTATATGTATATATATATGTATATGTATATAAGTAAAAAAAATACAGAAAACAACAAACTGAAATGTTCAAACAGACAACTGTCAACAAAGGCGCTTACTGACGCGAAAGCATGGTAAAAATTAGCTTTTTGCATATTTTAGTAGCTTTACAGGTAATACAGATAAAAAAGAAAGGCGTACAAAAACTCGTGGGAACAAAAGGAAGGTTTATTAAAAAAAACAGAATGAAAATTGGTTAATTTTTTCGGGAGTAATACGCGTCCGAATAAACGGACACAATATATGTATATAACCTACTGACTGGGTGAATGAGTGAAGAGAAACGGCTCTTAACATCGGCTTTACAACGGCTCTTAACATCGAGGTCTTGCGAGCCGAGAAGGGCAAAGCGAGGTGAGGTACTGAGCAGCACCGGATTGCAAGAGCGGGGGAAACGGGAGATCCCCGTGGAAACCCGCTGACCAGCGGCATCGTCCGGCACGATTCCATCATGCGAAAATCGGTGAGCGACCCCGACGGGAATCGAACCCTTGTTCGCAGGAACAATTGTGTCAGGCCCACTTACAAGCACTTGCTACGTGAAGAACCTCGGCCTAGTTACGATGCCTTCGGCAGTCCACAGATTGTACGCCACTTTATTATGGATTGCCCCAGGTACCACCAGACTCGCTGCACTTTTAATTTACCATGCGGGTTACAGAAAATGCTTTGTGGTGGGAATATCCGTCTATAAGCGGCGTACGCCCTTTTTTTTCACCTCAGACCAGAATCTTTCATGTGTATAACGAATTTTTTTTTTTGCTTTTAAGCCTGTGTTCTTCGATCACGTCGTTTTAATCTGTTTTTTTTTGTATTTATTAATTCGTGTAATTTTTTACGTGTTCCTACGCCCTCGCATTAAAAATTGCCATTTACAAACAGCATGAAGCTTGAATAAATTAAACATATGCCATGTTGTTTTATACGGTGACTTGGATCACCGTAAGGGGGGCAGTATCCATTGCATCGTCGATGTTTCTTACAAATCTTCATAATGGAAATTTATGATCAGGCACAAAAAAGTAAACGCTATATATGATATAGAAGACTACTGAACGAATTTTATGAAATCTGTACGATTTCAATTATTCCTGTATTTTCTCATGTGAGATTGACATTATTAAATAATTAGGTATTATTTTATTATGGTTACAGATGTGAATTTATTCATGTAAGAAAAATAATCATGATTTCTAAATAACTGTTAAGATGTTCCCTATCCCTTGACAAGCTTGGTTTTTTTTCATATTGACGCCGGAAATTAAGTTATGGAGGAAAATACGTAAATATAAAATGGAAAGATTACTTCCTCTTAACACATGGGCAAACTAAGCAGTTATTTGGTGCGTCATTTCCTGTTGATAAACATATACAGTACTTAACTATATAGCTTCTTTGCTGAAAAATTCGTATTCATTACTTAATTTCTAAAGATTGTAAATGCTACATATTGCTGCGATGTTTTTCCACAATTTATTATATTGCTATGCAGTTTTCACTTTTATAATATCCTTCCGCCACATCTAATGAAAAAATAATCGTATAAATTGCATGTATGTTGACAAAGAATACGTATAATATAGCTCTACATAATAACCAATTAAAATAAAGTTACGTATTGTTGTAATACAATTTAAATATGTGCACAATATTTACACTGAATAGTAATATTGGATTGAAAATTTTGTTGATGTTGGTAACTTTCTTGATTAAGATATAATGCGGATAACTCTATTTTCTTCTCTTCCGGGGTGAAAAAATATTTTGTTGTCCTTCTTATCAATTGAAATACGCACAAAATGGTCGAGCATTGTTTTAAATTTCTCGTAAGTGTAACGCTTGTGGTTATAAGGTTCCTCGTTAAAAACGCATGCATGATGTGAATTTTCCTCAGATGGTCATACGGACAGCAGTCCCACAGATAATATAAAATGTTCAGTTCTTTATGCAGCATACTTGTCTTAAGTTATCGTCAAATGGCATGAACATATTTTTTTTTTACATTTATGATTCAATTGAGGATAACCTTCTGCATTTCCAAGTGCACATATTCTTGTTTAATTTCGGTGGATATTGAAACTCATTTCCGTTCACTGCACTCGTTACGATTGTAACAATACCAGCGCAAGTATCAAAATTGTCACTAAAATGACATGTTTCTTAATGTACAAATACATAACAATTTAATACTGCAGTACGCGGACTTAGTACAAGCAAACTGCGGCTGGCGTTGTCAATTTGTTATGAATAATGTGGAAAAGTCACGTCACGGAAATAAATTAATGTATTTAATTGCTTTTCTCTCTTAAAGCAAACTTCCACGGCATCTTTTATATGCCTATGTAAGTTGCATTGACATCTTTGCATACTTACAGATATTGCATAGTTTAAAACGGGATATTTTGGCAGAATTGCTTTTCGTAAGACAGGATCTATTTTCGTAACGAAGAAAAGGACTCTCGATGTGTTCGCTATGTCGACCAGACAGTTTTGATTGCTCTAGAAGATCATCCGGCGAACGTCCTGGCTTGTCTCGTCCGTGCCGGCCTGGTGGATCGAAGCGTGCAATCTGTTCAGTGCGTCTCCTGGCTGTTTACACAGGAGGGCAATAAAGGCCACCCTCTGCCCTACGACAGGGCAAGCACTCACCCCTACGCCTCAAGACATCACCCGACTCTCAGCACGGAGACTCGAGAACTTCATATCGCTATCATGTTTTCTGAGAACACAAGACCTACCATTTTCTGCAGACGGGGATTGTTGTTTATTTGGAACGAAGGAAGAACTGTCTTTCTCATCCCAGATATAAGCTATTCACGGTAAAGTGAGGACTTCTGAAAGCCCTCTCATTTGGAATTTGTCATTAAATGTATTTTATTTTAGTTTTACATGTTGATTTCCGGGTGGGGTGGAATATAGGTACATGCTTTGTTTATTACTTACATGGCAATAAATATTTTAAATGGTAGTTAAAGGATTTAAAAAAAATGGCTGAAAGGAGAAAGTAACGAGGGCCTCAAAAGTGCTAACTTTACCGTGAGCATCCTATAGTATTATTTTAACATAACGCTTCTTACATTTCTTCTGGTACTACAAGGACATCCAACGTAAACTCAGGTGCGACGTGGATTGCAGTAATTTTTGCCGGACGTCCGAGCAGTTATTTTCGGAAATCTGTGTATCATAAAATATTACTCTGTCTTTCTTTAAGGCTCTTCGTATCCGTATGCCATTATGTTTGCATAAAAATGCAACGTAACGTTCAGAAAATATTTTTCTATTTATTTAATCACAAAGCTAAGCTACTCTGTTTCCATATATTTTACCAAACTCAGAACACGCCTACACGCTTGAGAAACTTTTCCAGTACAACGAGCTTCTACTCCAGGTCACAAATTCCCACACCGCCCTGTCTGAAATAAATAATATCATACAATTTCTCACTTTAACACTCGCAGCGAGCTTATAACTTCGCTTCCGCGGGGTAGTAAGTCGTAGTAATGTTTTCCTCGATTCTGGTTTCAATCTTCCTTTTAATAAGAAATTATTCTCTCCCGTGATTTACAGAACTTTTGAGTGTGATTAAAACTGAAACTGAGAGAGTTTGGAGGAACAGAATTTGCGGGCGAATTATGTAAGCAAACCGGCATCTTTTGTTGCGCTCCGCATTTATCTGGTCGTAACTGTTTGTTTAGAATTTACGTTTCGTAAGTAGTTCAAAACGAGCATAGAACATCCGTTCCTAAACGCGTGCAGTGGTGTCATTAGAACTGCTGGCTGTTTCGGCGATGAATATTGTGGTTTGTGTTTTCCTGAGTTATGAAAAAATCGAGTCGNTCCGCATTTATCTGGTCGTAACTGTTTGTTTAGAATTTACGTTTCGTAAGTAGTTCAAAACGAGCATAGAACATCCGATCCTAAACGCGTGCAGTGGTGTCATTAGAACTGCTGGCTGTTTCGGCGATGAATATTGTGGTTTGTGTTTTCCTGAGTTATGAAAAAATCGAGTCGCAATGTATATATCGCAGGGAGATGATAAAACCGGAGATTTGATCAAATCCCTAAGGTAGATGATCAATTCACGGAAGATGTTATAATGACAACTCTGTGGGGTGATTTCCCTAAAGAAAGTAAGTGATTTGATTATGTCCCTTAACTGTTTTAGTGAAAAGATGAAGTAAAAAAGTCAGGACTCGCCCAAAGCGTAGCCATAAATGACGCACCGTGGCCGAGCCCCAGCGCCAGCAGGAAGGTTCACTACTGGTGTTATGGTCATTTCAAGGCTCGCCGGCAATTTGTTATAGGTAATGAGGCTGCCAGCTTCAAGTATAACATCTTTTCACTAAAACAGTTAAGGGACTTGATCAAATCACTTACTTTCGTTAGGGAAATCACCCCACAGAGTTGTCATTATAACATCTTCCGTGAATTGATCATCTACCTTAGGGATTTTATCAAATCTCCTGTTTTATCATGTCCCTGCGACATATATGTTATTAAGATTTTATCACTTGGAACACAGTACATAGTAAAAAAAAGTTGTAAGGTCAATGAACTATTGATAATGGCTCTACTCTGTACATGACACTGTGATGTACAGGTATAAAACCTAGTCATAAGACTGCGTGACAAATAAAGCTTACATTTTTATTTATGCAGGGAACTCATCAGAAGAATTCGAGAATTTCGTTCGAAATTGCATACATATCCTAGGGTTTATGTCGGGAGTGAAGTTAAGCTAACTACTGTTTCATGGCGATGAAAATCGCACATGAACTCACACTTTGGTTTATTCGGAATTCGAACCCAAAATTTCGTCGAACAAACGTCACATAATGGCATCTTCTACCAGGAAGAAGGTCTCCATGAATAAGTTGTGAAATGTGATGTGTAACTATTTTATGACCTGAGAGTTACGAAAGATTTTCCTGAGCACAACTCAGAGTGTGCATTCATCCACTTCGTTCATAAATGCACTCCTGACTGATGTTATTATAATAAGTCATTTTTAATACATGAGTAAATCCTGATTTTGCACCAATAATAATTCATTTTAGTCGTCATCTTCTAGAGGGTAACCTTTGTTCCAGACCTCCTGTTAACCGCGCCATGCACGCCATAATCGTCCATCTGTCATGGTTGTCACTGTCGATCAATTTTCTATAAGCACATTCTGCACTTCGCACGCCATTGTCCCTTTGACTTCCTACATCCGCCCGGCGATTCTCACGTGCATGCTTTCTAGAGCCGCCTTTCTTGACTTGTTCTTCGTATGGCTCTATACAGAGTGTTCACAAAAATCACCGTCAAACTCCGTCAAGTGATTCCTTAAATAAAAATTGACCAAATGTGTAAATTTTATATACCATTTAGCCTAACTCGCTTCCTAAGGACGACACACGCTCGTAAATGTAGAGATGAACGACAGGTTTATTGCGAATAGCACGGGACGAAATTTACTTAGACCTCTGGAAGAACGAGAAGTGTACCAATAAACGAACATGCCCATATATAGAAAATACTTTCGGTGTACTAAGTAAGAGGTTATGGAAAAAATTGTGGTTGCCAACCAGGTGTATCCAATCGCATTGGAGTGAGTGTAGATATTTGTGCTGCTCTTAACAGCGAGGTCTTGAGAGCCGATGAGGGTGAAGCGAGGTGAGTATGGAGCTGCGCCGGAATGCAAGGGCGGGGTAAACGGGAGATCCTCGAGAAAACCCGCCAACTAGCTGCATCGTCCGGCACGAATCCCACATGGAGAAAAACTTGGGGGCAACCCAGCCGGGAATCGAATCCGGATCGCCTAGGTGTGGGAGGCGAGTAGTCTAACCACTACACACCGCGGCCCCTGGTCGTACTGGAGGCAAGTGCGATGCCAACCTATAGTAGGTGCGTGTGTGTAATATGTCCTCAGGAAGCGAGTTACGCTAAATGCCGTGAATATACTTTTCGTCTATACATACGTGATGAATCGCTTGACGGAGTTTGTTGGTTATTTTTGTGAACCACCTGTATATTATTACATGCTTCGTTATCTTCAGTATTTCCCAATTAACTTTGTTCTGGATATGCCGTAACCTCGAATCTATGCAGTTTATTTTCATTGTTTTCCAGATGCCATAACTGATTCTCAAGCGTATTATCCCACATTTCCGGATAGTAAAGGAATATATGCCTATCACTTTAATGATGGTGCTGTTATAATTGTTTAAAAATTAAATATGATATGTGATACAACTAGTTCGATTATAAGTCAGCACCACTTTATTTTAAATGGGCAGGGATTTGGGAAGGCACATGGCAATGGACTTGCTAAGAAAAAAATGTAAATCTCAAGTGAAAAAAAAAACATCGATAGCCCAATCGGTTGAGTCCGAACCAACGATAAGCCCCGAATGTAAGTCAGTATGATTGCTATAATTTCTATCGTTAACTGGCGACATTGTTATGAAGCAACTGTTTCGTCGCCGACGAAAATAATCGTCAACGTAAAACCAGTACTCGAGTTACTGTGTAGGAGGTAGACTCATCAGGCCGCCTCAGTCTTAACGACACTCGCCACTCCAACGAGCCGGAATACAGGCGAATTACGCATTTTAAAAAAACGTGACTTTGGTATGAAGCATTTTTCTTACTACAGTTCCATGTAGATAGAAGCGATGCTACTGATTGAGATTTTCCTGTATAGTCTATTCGCGGTTTGTTCACACTTTTTGAATCAAACCTTTGAAATATCACCCCGTTTATGGCGTGTTTTGTTATTTCTTAAATATTTCTTGTATCACAAGCATTTTATACCTCTGTTAACATTAAAAAATCTTATTTTTAGTTAAATTTAAGTTATACCTCTATCCTATTTGTAAATTATACTATTTCATTTGCAATAAATGTGAATAAACACAGTGGGAAAACCTGTGTGTTGGTAGCGCTTCGTAAGAAATAGTTCTCATGCAAAACAGCATTACGTTTGAGTGCGCACGAATTCGGTGCGTTGTCCTTTGGTGTAATTTTCTACACTTGGTTAACCTTAGTTTGCACGAGGCGGAGGAATATCCTGGAAGTAGAACTTAAGCACGGCTTCAGAAAAGTGTGAAATAACCGTGAATGGATTATATAATGAAACTGTAAGGTGCATTATTTCAAACCAAATGGAAATGTGTTTTCGTTTTGCCGTACTCTCGCCTTCATCGTTATTTCTAGCAGCAGGCTAATTGACATAAAGTATTGTTTGAAGTCAAAAAAGTTAATGTTTATTTCCAATAATTTCTAATTACCGAATATTTTTATCATGAATCTTAAGAATGAAGCAATAAAAACTCAATTGCGTAAGCCTATGTTTAGGTTAAACGTATCAATCAATCGAATGGACTAATTATTGAACAAATAAACACGAGCAAATAAAGCAAGCCTCCCGTGCAGTGCAGAAAATGCAATATTGACTTGAATGTACGTTCTAAGTGGATGCATTGATGTATTTACGTGCGTGTGATAATTTCCACGTGAAATATAATCTGTATTTTGTTCTACATGGCGTTTAAAAAGGACGTATGCTCAAGTGTGATTTACGTTTTTAATAAATACAGCCACAGTGTTTACGTTATGGCTATGTAAAAGTAGGCCTATACGCAAAAAAAAAACTCAGTATAGCACAACCACGTGCTGCGCTAACTTCGTACTATACACTTTTCCTTCTGTATCATTCAAATGCAATGCATTATAAAATAACACCCGCTTGGATAACCAACATACCTACTGAAAAATTCTGTTCTTCAGACGGTCCGTAAGTAACTAACACTTTTCGAATACATCGTTATTATTTTGTGACGTCTAACGACCTTCACTCCAATGTAAGAAAACCAAAAGTTTACAGTCGACAGCTGTTTAGTAGAATTTTTCCTCGTCGGAAGGAAATCTTATTTCTATCGTATACACGCAAATAATTTTGTACATTCGACAATTTTCCATACCATAATTTTTTTTCTAATTGGGCTACCAGTTTAAAATTCGTGGTTTGAGCTTTAATAATGCAAATATAGATGTGTTATACAGTATGCAAAGGTAGATTTACTATAAGTACTGTTAAATCGTTGAGAGAAGTAGTAAGATTTGCTCCTCTTTTTTTGTTGTAGTGTTATGAAGTGCTACGAAAAACCATGACGAATCTGAAAGGCCAGCCTTCGCCCAGCGGACAACCTTTCGAGGCTGTTCTCACCTATGTGCTCAACCCTAAGGCCATAACGCTAGGTCAACTATATGGGGAGTACGACCTTCTGACACGAGAATGGTAAGCTCGTTATCTTCTTCAAGTGGCAATTTTGGCTGACCTCCGATTAAGTTACGTTTCGTTCACTTTTGCCACTAAATGACTCTTGTCGATAACATATTTTAGCTATAAATTTACTTGCTTTTCCCAGTGGTTATTCTGCAAAATTCTTAATGCCAACTGGTGGACGTCATCGAAAATTAATTTCATTTTTCTCAGACAAAATTTATTTACCACCACAGCGCAGATGTTCTATCTCATATTCACTTACACGCAGTTATCTTTATTTGTCACAAATATTTGTTACAGGCCAGAATGAGATAACTTAAATCGATCATTTCGTTTCCATGCCACTACTGCAGACCATGGGAAAATCATGGCAGTATAACAATGGTTCACAAACTCTACCTTGCCTCTGCCCATCCATGACCTCAGATAAATAACCACAGCACCTCCTGCAGTTTTTTTTTTTGTCAAATATACTTCACAGAATTTAATATGGTAAGTGATTTTGTGTATATTTATATTGACTGTAAAAAACCCACGTCACCTCCTCATTTCCCCTTTCACCTCTTTTCAAACAGAGGGGAAGGCGTTTGAAAATTTTATAACAACTGCACTTCATAATTTATTATTTTTTCGCAGACACCACAAAAGGCGCGTGGTTTGAAACCATCAAGAGGGGGAGAGAAAAGGTTAAAGATATTTTCTTTCGTGGGTTGAATTTCTTTTTGTTTTGTGGTGGGATGTTTGTCATATTTATACTTTATCAAGATCTGAATACTTATTGTGGTTTGATTCTTTGAATAACCGGTGACTCAGATTCTCCATGATTTCTTTCTTATTCAGGAAGAATAATTTTCCGTGTTCTTATAGTTAATACGGTTATGGATTTATAAGGTGTTCTACGGTATACAAGTGTTACAATAATCACAAACTTTAAATTAAAAGTATTTAATAATAAACACAGAGCTATCAGAATGTCCAATGTCTAGAAAGCGAAGTTGGATGAAGTAAAATAAACCCCTAAGCTTAAAAATAAATGCGTCATGACTCACACTGCACGATACTTCAAAGTTGCCAAAACTAGGAAATTTAATTTTCTGGAAGGGAATTTTACATTTAGCCGTTACATTTACTGCCACGTGCTCTATACCCTGAATCGCTACTTATGTGTCTGTGTGCTCTGCTCGGCAGTAGTCACTTTTTGTTACAGTTGGAGACACTGGTTCCATTTAATGCCGTTGAAAAAAAAAAAATTTGCGTCTATTTTGCTCGATGGCGGCTTGACAGCGCTGAGTCCTAGGGGGGCACAGTGGTGTAGTGGTTAGACTATAGCCTCCCACCTAGACGTTCCGGGTTCGCTCTTGGATTTTCGCATGTAGGAATCGTGCCGGACGATGCCGCTGGTCGGCGGGTTTTCTCGGGGACCTCCCGTTCCCCCCACCCTTTCACTCCTGCGCTGCTCCATACTCGCCTCACTCCACCGTCATTGGCTCTCAAAACCTCTATGTTATCTCTTCACTCACGATGGCTGTCGACCACAAGGACGGTAGGCGCACTGCCGTCGAGATGGCAGCCGTGCATAGTAGTCTGTGCAAGGAGTGGAAAGGCCACGCGCTACTCGTCCACATAACGTCTTCTGTGCAAAATTGCTGATTTTACGAAGCACCCTCCGTGTGTATATACAGGATGATTCTAAAATCATGGGACAAACATTGAGGGGTGGTAGAGCTCACTAAAATAAACAATTATTGTATAGGAATATATGGACGGAAGTGACGCGTTGAGGCAGAAACACAAAAACATAACACATTAACGGAAACATAAAATGTTCATTAGCAGCATACGTAACGAGTGATTCCGTACAGGAAATGCATCCACCAACAGTCACGCATGCTTGGCGACCTCTACACATGGCGTGATTGGCTGACAATGGTGGCGGGCGTGAAATACCCGGCGTATTTGAATCTGTTCGCCAATCACTCCATTGAAGCTACCAAGCTTGCATTACTGTTGGTGGTAGCAATTTTGAGCAATTATTATAAACATTGCTGTAAAAAAGCATTTAGCGGCGACGTTGTAAATAAACAATATGTTGCATTTCACGTGTTATTTTTGTGTTTCTGCCTCAACGCGTCACTCCCGCCCATATATTCCTATACAATAATTGTTTGTTTTAGTAAGCTCTACCACCCCTCAATGTTTGTACCATGCTTTTAGAATCACCCGGTATATATATATATTTTTATTTTTTTTATTTTTTTTATAAATTTTTTTTTAAGTCTTGTTTTGGATGTTCTGGAAACGAGTCAGTGTTGCGTATTTTGGCTGCGACTTTTGCAAGTGTTGCGTATTGTGGGGACGGCAGTTTTTTTTATGTAACTTTTTTTGAATACCTGGTGCCGTCTTTATTTCACACATATTGCACTCCTGTTGTATGCATAACAGACATTGCTAACTCTTCCCGATCAAGCGGCCACGTTGGATAATATTTGTAGAAGCCGAAATTTAATACCTGTATTGACTCCAGTTATTTATGTATAGCATCTTTTTTATGCGAGATGTAATTGTGGTTTGTAAAATTCGGAATGCACATTTTATGGTATGCTGTTTTGTTTCACAATTTTAACAGCACTGCAAAATATGTGAGTTAATGTTACAATTTAAGGAGGGTTCAGATTTTCGTCGATATTTCTTTTGTTGTCAAAGGAGTGGACTACACGTTCCCTCTCCCGAGTTGCTCTGAGGCGTACAATATTGAGCCGTAATATGTTTTTATAAATAATTATAAGTTATTTAACGAAAGACAGATCAGATAGTTATGTTTTATATCTTGCACGATATTTTTCAATTTTATAAATGCCGAAATTGTCTATAACATTTGGATTTGATGGTAATCTGAATAAATTATTTTGGTATCTTGTTTCTTCAGGTACTTAAAATGCGTAATTTTGTAATCTGTCGAGTAGCAAAGTGAGTGCGCACAAAATGCGCTGTGTTGGCCCTTTGGTGCAATTTTCTAGGCTTAATTAAGCATTGTTTCCACGAGCCGGCAATATGGCCTAAAAGTATAACTATAGCAATGGTTCAGAAAAGTTGGAAGTATTTGAATGGGCTGTACTTCTGAATGTAATTACCTAATTTAACATTCAGTTACTTATTTTTGGAAACTTTTATGCTTTTGAGTGCAAGGCATATAGTTTAATGTGAACCGCAGCTTTGATTAGCGCAAAATTTGTATTGTAATAAAATCAAATATTATTTTTATTACTATATTTTTACGTAAATGAACTGGCTATGTACAAACGAGCAACGACTTTTCCATAAGNTCCACGAGCCGGCAATATGGCCTAAAAGTATAACTATAGCAATGGTTCAGAAAAGTTGGAAGTATTTGAATGGGCTATACTTCTGAATGTAATTACCTAATTTAACATTCAGTTACTTATTTTTGGAAACTTTTATGCTTTTGAGTGCAAGGCATATAGTTTAATGTGAACCGCAGCTTTGATTAGCGCAAAATTTGTATTGTAATAAAATTAAATATTATTTTTATTACTATATTTTTACGTAAATGAACTGGCTATGTACAAACGAGCAACGACTTTTCCATAAG
>NQII01008905.1:85269-107592 GCA_002778355.1 Clitarchus hookeri | reverse complement strand
ACCGCGCGGATAATTAAAGATCTCATCCCACTTCACCCTTCCCACACCCACAATATATGAGTAATGGTAGGCCAAAATGTGGCCATTTACGTATAGGCCTAAGCTATTTTTAAAAAAAATTTGCCGTTGAAATTACTATCTTAGTAAAACTACACTAATCAACCACAAACTAATCCCATAAACTTTACGGTATGTCAGATAACACTACCTTTACAAAAACGACGTTTTTCTATACAATGATTTAATTTCGTGAATTNCTTTACGGTATGTCAGATAACACTACCTTTACAAAAACGACGTTTTTCTATACAATGATTTAATTTCGTGAATTAAATACTATTAAAAATTTTTCTGGGAAAAAATACTACCATGTGACACAATTTTGCCCGTGCCACGTTACAATTTTATTTTATTTCGCTGATATAAGACAAAAAACTGGCAGGATAGATATGAAGATAACGCCCGGTGTTTTTCTAAAAACTGACTGGTTCATGAGAAGTTGGAAAACGTATGTGGAACATTACTCTGTCTTATTTGTGATTCTTACGTTTAATATTAATAGATGTCATAGAGTTAACATTGGTTAAATAATAATTAACGACATTATTTTAAGTGTTTGCAGATACAAGATTAGATAAATGTAATGAAGATAAGCGAAATCATTAAGTTTGTAGTTGCCGCTTTCATATACGGCTGAAATATTTTCGAAGTTCTATACACCGTAACAAGAAAAACAATATTGGCAATGCTTACTTAAATAGGGGCATACAAATATACTTCATTTCATATGCATACCACATAATTTTAAAAACAAAAATTTTCGCGCTTTCTACTTTTTTTTCCACGTCCAAAAAAATATATTAACAAACCACTGTTTTACATTTTTTACACTTAAAATATCTCCAGTAAAGAAAATATTATGATTGTATCAAGGTTAGAAAATATTTGCGATTTGCCAGTAAAATTTTTAGCTTTTTGAGTGAATAGTTTTCGAGCGATGACGACTTTAGTTTAAACGATTTTTGGCCGCTTGAGTTGGGCACACTGCACCGTCCAGCATTCCTGCCCACGTGCAGGTCATGTCTTCGCACGGAGGAAGCGCAGGTAAGGGCGAGATTCCCGTGTTTCTCTGCAGCTGCGACCAGCGCGAGGGACTGGGTGGAAGAGCAACAGCAATGCTCAGCAGCCGTAGACCAGTAGACCACCGAGGCGGTGCGCGCGAGGCTAAAAACTTGCAAATAATTATTTCTGGCAACTATTTTCAACTCTAACCAAATAATATTGATTTGTGAAATTTAAAAAGCAACAACAATTTTGAACCAATAATATTTAAGATTTAAATACTTTGATTAAAAATAAAATATTCGGCAAAAGGAAATTTGTGAAAATTTGGCCAGTGCTTGAGGACGAGAGCATGGCCTCACGCGCCGCCACTTATTATTAATTATCATCATTATTATACTATCAATATTATTATAATTTTGGCTAGAGGAAGAACGGGGTGTAGTTCACAAACTGAACATAAACTTACTACTGAAAATGGGGCACAAAATTTATAATTCTGCATGTTCCTGCAAAGTCTTTAGTGTGTTAAGCAGCATCCATCTTAAATTTATGTATCCTGCATACCTGCTGTTCGCAGGCTGCCACATTTTATTTTAAATACTGGACCTTAGAATGACTTTGAATTTTAGTCGTGATCTGAACTTCCTTTTTGACAATACTCTTTTTCGCAGTTATCTTGAAAATGGAAGATAATTCTATAACTCGGGGAAGATTAAAAATTAAAAAAGACCGGAAAATTTGTAAATATCGTTTTATTTGCTGTATCATTTTGAAATATGTTTCAATACCACAACAAAAAAAACTGTAGAAAAAATTTGAAATTTAAATAACCATATGGACATTTGGTACGTAGTAATGTAATTTGGACAACAACTGCAGAGTTTGTCTACCGTCTCGATTTACTGTCTTCTACATAGAAAGATTACGTGTTATAAAATACTGAAGTTAATTGAAAACTCTGTAGTCAAGGATGTAACTATTCTTCTAATTTAGTAATCGCATGTAACGTGAAGCGAAATGCAACTATTGTAGTTGTTCACAATCTACCAGTATAATGTCCCCCAAACTCGTTTCGAAATAACATCACCACTGTAGTAGAAAATATTAATAATAAAATCAAATTTAGATACTATCATTATTTTGATCTAAAAAGAAAATCAGCATTGCAAGCTCAGTACTACAACGTATTCCAGTTTGGGAAGTGATGTAATGATATTTATTGCTGTATGACAATAGACATATAAACTACTGTGTTTATTACCAAATGTCACAAAATATCACTACCATTTCGATAGTCTCAGTTTTATTTATTTAGTAAATATACAGTATAAAAAACAGTTACTGTTTAGTTGTTTTCGTCCACTGTTATGGTCGGCCGTATGCTGGTGGGGGTGTCGGTCGGGCAAGACTTCACGCCTCCTTGTCAAAATTGTTATTTGTAGTTTTGTCATATTGTATTAATATTCTTAATTGAAACAAGTAGCGAAATTATCTGAGTTGTCTCTAATCTTCATGAGTGATATGTCAATATTAAAATAATAATAAAGTATTATGTATCGCCATAACACATTATACGATATTAACACTTTTGCTGTATCCACTTCTTTTACTGCTTTTAGTTTACATGTATGAATGACCATGTTTGTCTGTTGTATATAAGTGTGTAAATTAAGAATACATAATTAGTGTGAAATAATTGTGGTGAAATAATTTTTCGTATTGTAAGCTATATGAAAATCTTTAATATATATAAAACTACTTTAATGTTTTTAAATGAAGAAATTATCTTTAATAAATTTCTGTAAAAAAAAAAAAGGTATGAATAGCCTCAAACATTTCGTTTTAGAAGTGTATGGCGGTAGTATTTGCCTGTTCAAAATTCGTGGCAATAATTTTTTTTTTTCACAAAATTACTGTGAGTTTGTCCTTTAAGTGTGTTTCTGCAAAAAAAAATATATCTATAATCAAGTAGCAAAAAAGTACGAAACTCACATCGACTGAAAGTTATACCGAGTATCCCATACTTGTTTTATAGGTACACTAAGATCAAAATCTTCGTCTCAATGGCAACTTGTCCTGCAATTATTTGAAATTAATTTGAATCGACGAATTCCAAAAAGTCACAGAAAATTATTCCGCACAAAAATATTTTACGTTTTTTCAGTAATGTTTCTGTTTTTGTAAAATATTTAATTTAAAAAACAGCGAACAGTTTTTTTTGGGGGGAGAGGGGTACTGCGTACTGCAAAACCTATATTTTACGATATTAAATTATGCTTTTGGTGAATACCACTATGAAAAAATCATAAGCTAAACGTATAATACTGCAATGTGCAATTTATGTAGTCTCGCAGTTATTATGTGCGTACATGTTTTTGTGTGTACAGAGTTACATACTGCAGTCCACTCGCCATATATTTGTTCCCGTTTAGAATACAAATATATGGTGAGCAGACGAGAATCTCCAAAATTATTTTATCCCAATATTTATAGTAGTTGAGAACATGACCTTACTTTCTTCAATATAACCTATAAAATTTCATTTTACCAAATTATCTACGATATTTGCTAACTATGGAAACATTTTGTCTGTTCTTTTTTTCCTTTATTCTAAAATCAAAACAACCTAAAGCTCTTTCACATCTCTTGCATACAAAACTTAAACGTTCAAATCTTGCAAATAAAATTTGAAACATGATGCATTGTCGTGGATTGTAATGCCTGTTATGTGCGCATGTGTTTATCGGGAAAGAGAATGCATGAAGAAAGGCGGTGGATGTAGGACTTTTGAGAAAGAGAGGAGGAGGAACGCTTGTTGCGAAGGGAGGCGGCGGCGAAGACAGGAGGCGTGTAAATGCTTCCTCGCGCAGCCTGTGAAGAACCGTGTTACACCTTAGAAGATGGTCCCAGGAGNACGAACCGTGTTACACCGTAGAAGATGGTCCCTGGAGAAGGAAGGGGGGAGGTTTGTGGTTGAAAAGGTGAGGGGAGAAAGTAAACATTCCTACCCCTTCCAGAGTACTGCGTGCCTCACGCAGACCATCGTACACGTTATGGGAATCCGCCTGCTCTAAACTTGACCGGCCTGGCTGGCTTTAAGCGCGGTGCTCGTAGTCCGATGTGTCACCGCCACAACAGTTTCCAGTAAGATAGCTCTCGCTTCCCAGCTCTGGCACAGAGTTAAGTAGACAAAAACTAAAATAATGGCTTGGCGATTCATTGCGGGCGTTCCCGTTCTCTGATTGGCTGCACGAGGCTCTGGGAAAGGGCCTCCTGCTGATTGGCTACTCCATGTTGAGAAAGACTCCCTATTGGCTTGGCTGCCAGCTGGCGAGTAGGTTACCAGGCTTTGATTGGGGAACGGCGTTTCAATATTTTGCTTGCAAGTGACGCCATTTTGCTGGCGTATGCGGATGGAGTTCTTGGTATAAGTGGCTGTTACATCTATGTAGTGAGCACTCTGTGGCTCTGGTTTTCCAAGATCGCTTACGTTGTGTTTCAACACTTACTTGGCTTGCATGGCACACGATTTGTCGCACACAAAACATCTGTCTAACTGGATGGAACGCAATCGTTGTCCGTGTAGAAATGTTCGTGATTTGGAGCGTAATTTTCAACAACTGTAAGCAAACACGACGCAGGATAACATACGGATCGGCTCGGAACGGACCTTTCGGCAAAATTTAAAAAAGTAAAATAAAATCATATGGCAGCCTGCTCACTGCAACGGTTTAGGGGTTCAGAAGACACCAAAAAGTTTCCCATTCTACAGAAAATATCTTTGAAGTGTTTAGTAATATTTGGAACTACGAATATCTTTGAAAGTGATTTGTCAGCGATGAAGCATATTAAGAACAAAATGCGATCGCGACTAACTGAATCTCACTTAGAGAATTAATTGGAATCGCCACAAGTGATTTCCTGCAATGTAGTCATGAACTCGTGAATAGACATGGTTAACTGTCAGTGTTATTTTTCAATCATATATTTATGTATAATTTTTGTGTATAGACAGCAGACAGTAAGTTCTAGAAAATTATACAATGATTTTTTGTAAGCATCTGAAATTGTTAGTTTTAAGATATGGATTAATAATATAATTCAATATTTTTAAAATAATAATTTACATTATAAAATCTTACTGTGGTGGACCTTTTTAAAAAGTATGTGTTTTTAAAATTGGTATATTTACATAACCAGATTTTTCCACGCTATAAATAAACTATATATTTTTCTGTGCATTTACATTCGATTTTTACTTTTTTCACTTGCCTATTTTAACATAATTTATATGTTTGTTTCCAAAGATTCTGCATAGTTTGCAGTATTCTGATATTTATTGGACTCTATATTTTCTACATAGATGGGTAGCGTTTATTTAATTTCAATAATATTGAGCAAGCAGTTAGTAAATAAACTGAACAATTATGGAATACCTATGGAACCTTAGCCCAACCCAAAAAATTCCTTTTTTCTATAAGATAAATTTTTAATTCATGCTATTTTCCAATAATATTATAATGTAAGTGTAATAAAATGTTTACANAAACTGAACAATTATGGAATACCTATGGAACCTTAGCCCAACCCAAAAAATTCCTTTTTCTATAAGATAAATTTTTAATTCATGCTATTTTCCAATAATATTATAATGTAAGTGTAATAAAATGTTTACAAATAAATTAATAAGAAATATGTTTAACTTTAAATTTATTTGGGATGCATAATTAAGGAAAAAACAGAACATTATTAGAGTGTACCGGATAATAAATAAAAGTGAAAAAGGGGAATGTGTTTATGAGGAGATAGTTTTTATTTCGCCATTGAAACATTGGCAGTGCTCTCCTGTTCTAAGAGAGAGTTACAGGCGCCCACCACCTTAAAGAGTTTGAGACCCCTATTATAAGACATATGTGCAGCGTCATGCATTCAGTCAAAATAGGGGCGGAAGGTCATCTAACAAAGAGTGTGTCTAGTACGCGCATTAGACAGCATTACCAGCACCTATAAGAGTTTAGTAGAGGCCGCACTGTGGGTCTGCAAGAGGCTGGGTGGAGAGTGGAGAGATTTGTGAGGCTCTTAACATCGAGGTCTCGAGAGCCGATGAGGGTGAAGTGAGTAGAGTATGGAGTAGAACCGGAATGCAAGAGCGGGGGAACGGGAGATCCCCGAGAAAACCCACCGACCAGTGGCATCGTCCGGCACGATTCGCAAGTGTGTAAATCTGGGAACCACCACGCCGGTAA
Source organism: Clitarchus hookeri (assembly GCA_002778355.1). Classification (NCBI taxonomy): domain Eukaryota; kingdom Metazoa; phylum Arthropoda; class Insecta; order Phasmatodea; family Phasmatidae; genus Clitarchus; species Clitarchus hookeri. Next base: position 101,281 of record NQII01008905.1, on the reverse strand, counting down.
TCGAACCCGTTTCGCCTTGGTGGTATGCGAGTGGTATAACCACTACACCACCATGGTCCCGAAGGCCGGGTGACCGTATCGTGCAAGTGCCAAGCATACGTGTCATTCCGAAGTCACAGTAGGCCGATGTTGGAACGAGTGGATACACGAGGTCACCCGTGAACTTTATGAAGTTCCCAGTCGAGAAAGATTCATAGAACTCAAGTATCCACAATACCCTTCACTTATAAAATACCTTAACTGTAAGAATTGTGATTTTGGTTGGACGCAGCAGTACGTGTTTGATGACGATATGAGACTGGTCCATAATGTATCACTGGAAACATCGTAACAGTTTATTTCCCCAACTGAATAATGGTATCGTATTATGTAAATTTGGTGATGGAAGAAAAGTTTCTGGTACGGATTAAAATTAACATTTTGTAGTTCTCCATACAACAGCATCAGGCAGTACCGTGGCAAAAGGAAATATGACTAGGCGGATACTGATACGAATCAACGGGAAATATGTGGGCCACTCGGAGACTTCTCACCGGAATTGACGCTGGAAGGCACGGAAGCGTCGGGTACGGCCATCTATCGTCCCAAGAGCCCGCTACAGCTGTTACTTTTGTTCCGTGAATCTTTTGTGTGTGGTGCGTAATTACGGGACGCCCCGGTGTGAGCCGAACACTGTTTCTTTGAGAGGTGGGAGGCGGGGGCAAGCTTCAATGGGGTCGCGGACCGTGAAAGTGCCTTGTGTTGTGCGAGCTGTGCGATGATTGGCCACGCTTCAAATCCCGCCGGCCATATGACTGGCACCTGACCTGCAAACTACCCCGCCGCCTCCCCCCCGGCGGAACTGTGGCCCACCTTTCAGAGCTTCCGCCCCTTGGCGGTCCTCCTTTCCAGAAGTTGCTACGGTGCATTCACCAGGGCCGCGATCAATGTTGCCAGATGACTAATCCAGAAATTCCTAAGTTTCTTCAAGAATAAATTCGAAAGATTTTGCAGCAAAATTCTGTATTGTAAAATAACTTGGGAAACACATCTTAACATCCTTAACGATGCATCCATTATACAAAATTACCTGTACTGACTCCCAAGAAACTACTCTCACCAGTAAATTCGTAATTCACTATTTTTGCACCATTTTTGTCATATATTTTAATTGATACCAAGTTTTCCTTATCAATGGTGACGTCACACTGAAGTGATTCCATTGGCTAAAACCGACACCACTGATACCAGTCGATCAGTCCAGAAGTAACGGTTACATTGGTAGGATGGATAATATATAATATTAATTTTATATGTTTATATATAATATACAGTTTATTTTAGTAAACTTAAGATAATAAAAGACAGATCAAAGAGAGAAAATGTAAAATCGGAAGGTTTCTGAGAAAATCCCGTATTTTAGCCTATTGCTTAAAAACCGGAAGATCTGGTATCACTGGTAGCGATTCCCATACTCTTTACTGCTTATCGGGAGCCAATATACGTCGTGGAAACAATAAGCTGGTTGAAGTTGCCATGGCAGGAGGTGTAACGGTCAGATGCCTGTCAGAACATCATCGTCTCCGCTAAGCCCGGCAAGCGATGCTCACGTAATTAGACTCCCGAGAAGCAGAACTGAGAATGAGAATCGCTCTCCAGGATGCGAGTTTCCCTGGGGCTCTCCACGCTCTTCAACACTCTCGCTCACAGAATAACATTTGGAGTGCGGTGGAGAGGTTTGGGCGGCTAATTAGGGCGAAGCGAGGTGAGTGTGGAGCAGCGCCGAAATGCAAGGACTGAAGAAACGGCAGATAGCCGAGGCCACCCGCCAACCAGCGGTGTCATCTGGCACGATTCCCACATGTGGAAATCTGGGAGCGACCCCGCAGGGAATCGAACGCAGTTCGCCTTGGTGGGAGCTGAGGCGCTCAATACACTGTGCTGGCACGGCCCCCTATAACCTTAAGCGTTGAAATGAATAGGTAAATGTTTTGTTCGGAACTCTAGCAATATCTTTAAAATGCTCTCTCATGTGTCGTGGCCAATACAACTATGTCTGTGCTTGATTTTAATGGTAGAAGCTGATTATGAACTATGTAATATGACCTCATCAGCGAGGGATATCTGTCAAATATGTGGGACTTCCCTTTATTTGATGCTGTTTTCTGCTGTGTAACTGTGCACATCATCAAAGTCATTTTCTAGGCAACATTCCATATATGGAATACTGCGACTATAAGTGTTAAGGCCTCGGTCGACCACAAAAAAAATCGTCATTGTTCCAATTCTTACGATGTGTTAGTTTCGAAATAATGTCCGTCGCCACTCCTTTAACCTGTTTATAATCTGTGCGACATGTGAGAAGCGCTCATTGAGTGACGACAGTTGGAGGAGAAGGGTGTAACACTGTGGTGTCTGATGGCGCTTCGTGATACATGCGTGAATGAGACGTTCCCCCCTTTCCCTTCTGCAGCGTCAGTGCTCGACTTGCAGCAGTGTTACCACATCATCTTGTCGCCCATCTACCTGCTACTAGCTGGGCGACACTCGGCACGGCAGGCTGCCGGCCGGCGTGCCTGCCCCACGCTTTCACAGTAGTCCATCTACATTACCGCTTTGTGTAATCAGGTTTATTTTACGAAAGTAACTTAATTACATTAAGTTATATATTTACGGGTTTGCTTAAATTTAGGAAAAACAAGAGTGTCTCGGTAAAGCGCTTTTTGTTTTCTACAAAAAAATTAATTTTCCCCTGTAAATAGTCGATTATAGGAGTTGGAGTAACAATAATTTGCATACAGTGTAAAAATTGTGTTTATTATCGAAATTCAATCTTCAAAAGAAAAAAATTACACAGTAAAAAATATATGTGCTATAAGAGTGACTAATAAATAATATTTATAAATTAAAAAAATATATATGCCAAAATTAATTTGCATTTATAATTATAACAAAAGCGATTTATTAAAAACACATTGTTAAATTAAACAAGCTTGTTACACACTGTTTTTGTCGAATCTGAGTACAGCGTGTGTGCATAAAACGTGGATGAACCTATTCTAGACGAAATCAGAACATTGCTATAACTAGAACCGCACTAATTAAGGAATTAATTTTGGAGACGAAACAAATTTATTTATTGGTTATATTGCCTCTCATTTATTTCTAGATGACGGAAACATCAGATAACGCAGAGAACGCTTGAACGAGACGTAAAATAAGAATATAACGATGTGCGGTGGGAAACGGAGACTTTAAGATAAACATGATTAAATATACCATTTATATTGGTCTTTACCGATAGTAATACATGGACCATGAACGGTGCTAAGACCTATTTGTTTACCGGCCTTGTGGCAGACAAAAATTAAACTCGTCTTACTAATTTAAAAAAAATGTATTTGAATAATAGAACTTAAATACTAGAAGATTCTGTTATTTTATAGTAATGAAAAAACAAAATGATTAAGTAGATGTAAGAACATTTCAAACAATGAGTAACAAAACTGGCAAACTCAATTACGAATTTGTTTTATACATGTATGTATGTTTGCAAAAATCCGTTTATTCAGTAAATACAAAAGGAATTCCACGGNTTACGAATTTGTTTTATACATGTATGTATGTTTGCAAAAATCCGTTTATTCAGTAAATACAAAAGGAATTCCACGGTCATAAGAATAAAATTTCCCCCTACACAGTCTAGTTTAAATTCTACTACTGAAATTTTTTCAATACAGAAATACGTNTCATAAGAATAAAATTTCCCCCTACACAGTCTAGTTTAAATTCTACTACTGAAATTTTTTCAATACAGAAATACGTTTAAGATCTTTTAAAATGTTAGACATGACAGTATACTAGCAATGATATAGAACTGTTGACGTTCTCGTGAAAAANGTTTAAGATCTTTTAAAATGTTAGACATGACAGTATACTAGCAATGATATAGAACTGTTGACGTTCTCGTGAAAAAATTTTGTACGCAATTATAGATACTTTCAAATGAACGTAGGAAATTCGATTTATACGTAACATGATTCATATTTAGGTGCTTTGTTAAACGAAGGTACCAGGAGCAGTATGCATANGTTTAAGATCTTTTAAAATGTTAGACATGACAGTATACTAGCAATGATATAGAACTGTTGACGTTCTCGTGAAAAATTTTTGTACGCAATTATAGATACTTTCAAATGAACGTACGAAATTCGATTTATACGTAACATGATTCATATTTAGGTGCTTTGTTAAACGAAGGTACCAGGAGCAGTATGCATANGGAAATTCGATTTATACGTAACATGATTCATATTTAGGTGCTTTGTTAAACGAAGGTACCAGGAGCAGTATGCATATACGTCCAGAATTCTTCTTTTCTGCAGGTTTCAGGCACAGTAGGATGTTATAAAAGTTATATGAGCATGTCAAAAGCGGTGCAGGAAGGCCGCGTTCTCACATAAACAAATAATATATAAATTCTCAACTAATACAACAACACATAATTTTAGTAGTATTCCTTGCAAAATTTCAAACTGCTACTAAGACGTTACATTCTGAACATGCTATACAGAGCCAGACTGTTGCGGATACGCGAGTGTCCTACTCCTCCTTCCAGAATACAAATATTGCTTCTCCCACCACAAACACCTTAATATTTAAATTAAATCCTGGTTGCGCCAATTAAATATCACGACGGAAATTTTACGCCAGGAAATAATTTTACAACCAGATGTAACGGCTAGTATTTTGTGGATACTTTTCTAAAAANGGGGGGGGGGGGTTAACCATGTTGATCATTTACAAGTCTACGTATTCGCTCGTTCTAGTAAAAAACAGCCTTTATTCTGCCCACATGATACAAGCAAGAAAAAAATAATGCACAGCTTGCGGTAGTAAATTTTTATTTTTAGAACATAAAGCAGTGCGCTAAACCTTTCATTGGTTTAGCACTTGCCATCAACTATGCCCGCCGATTTTGATAAGTCTACATTACAAAACAGTTAAAAATACATGGTAGTGGTTTACACAAAATTACTTGTAAAGCAGAATAAAAATCTTACAAGAAACACTATAAAAACAGTGAAAACTGGCAGATATGTAAGTTAAAAATTATCTAGAAAGAAATAGGAATGGAAATCACAAAATTTAAACGTCCTTGTTTGCATGATGCCATTGCTAGCCAAATTGAAACCGATTTCATGCCATACTAACACACTCGCCGTTATTCCGGTATATTTCTCGGGAAGGGAAGGAAGCTGCTTCCATACTAAGTTACACCTAAACTTACACCCAAGTCCGAGCCTTATCCAGGATTCGAAACCCGACCTTCTCGGTCCGTGAGACATGATAATGACTCCGCCACGGAAATAGGTGCTCATATTGATGCAAAGAATGCAGTTATTCCCCAACAGCTATTTTCGGTGAAAGTAGTAATTTATGTAAAGACCTACAAAAAAAACGCAAAAGAAAATTTTATTAATAATTAAATAGATTTTCGATAAGGAAATAATAACACGTTGTTACAAACTTTATTTCACGAGAAATAATATAATTATATATTTTTATTGGCATTAATGATACATTTATTCTTTGAACGCAGGTTTAATTTGTTTGCAAAACGGAATGCATGTACATACATGTTACAAACTTGTCATAAAGCGCAGAAACTGCACTAACTACTTATATTTGGGACAAATGAAGACATGTTTTTCGCCACAATCGACTGAGCTAAAACAATAATAATTCTGGTGCGACTAATACAAAATAACTTAACGTTATCTTCTTCACTCACAGGACACGAAACTTTATTAATTTTATTTTAAATATAACACACAAACACCAGACTAAAATATAGTTACGCGCGTCCACCGTGCCGGGTGCAAGTCAAGTGCGATCAGTCTCGTGGCTGTTGATTGATGGAGGGGGTGCTTCACGTGACCCGGCCACCGCATGTCGCCAGGTGGGTGGGATGTTTGACAGGTGCCTGAACTGACGTCACCATCCATCCCACTTATAGGGGAGACGGCGGCGTGGGCTATTTTATGAACTTTCTGGTAATCTCCTCACTCGGCGCAACCGTCATACAAAGAAGATTCTGGACAAAGACGCCTGCCACTATAACTACCACCTCAGCCGGAGGGTCAGCAGTCTGGGAGAGCCATCTGAGAAAGTGCACCGAAGAGTGAACCGATAGCGAATAAGGGTGCGAGAGTGTGACGCTGTGCCTGGAACACCGCACAATTTTCGCCTACTATGCTGCTGAATTAGGTGTCCTACGAGGGATATCAGCTGGGTTATTCAACATATCTGTCTATGCCCCCGTTCGACGCCCGGCGGTGCGGGACTGCAGGTCGAGGCCTGGCTTGCACACCGCGATCGCCTGGTCGTCTGGACGATGACGAGGCACCTCTCCGCCTCCTCTACGCCCCGTCCTCCGCACCTGGCCGGCGTTGTCTAGAGTTGGTGCGACGTCTCTACTACGTCNCGTCCTCCGCACCTGGCCGGCGTTGTCTAGAGTTGGTGCGACGTCTCTACTACGTCATCGGGTTGTGATGGCGCCGCCAACACGATCAGCGCTACCTTTATGGAGTTTCCTCAACACCTGAAATCACGAACTCTGGAGGGGCCAATCTAGACTACATATACCCTGGCCTGAAGACTGCTCGAGAGAGAACATGGGGTGGGGTTCATAGAGGGAACACTTTTAAATATTACTATTTTAATGGGAATTTAATATATTTGGACATCTACTCTGTAATTTTATATACACCAAATATTATTCAATTGTGAAATTTTATTAATATTTTCCTATCTGTTTAAAAGAGTTTTTAATTATCTTTTGCATTTCTGTATTAAAATTTTTGGGGGATTTTGCAAAAGAAAAAATATATTAGCTAGTAATTACTTGGTTAGAAACGGAATTAGCATCAATTGTTTATTTCACACAACTGGGCATAATTCATATTGTAATGTGTTCCTATGGGGTGAGATTATTTATTTGAGTTTTTCAACGTATTTATGATATCTGAGCAAAGTCTTACAGAGTTTATTAGTCCGTACATTGATATGAAGGTTGTGGATGGATAAGGATGCATTGGTCACTTTCATGAGGTGGTTTGGTTTTCACCGGGTGCTCCCGCTCCGCGACAGGTGATTTCTGTGCCACTCTGCCGTCCATTACATTCAAGTCGATTGGCAGGTAGATTTGAAACATAATTGCTGTTGTGAGAAGTAAATAACGGTGAAATGTGGTGATTTATTCTATAATTGCGTATTTTTGTATTAACCTATGATGACTTCTGCAGGTACTGCGAATATAAGTTGGATATGTCACTTATCAAAGGAAATATTGCAAGTTCCTTGACTGATGCGAGGGTGAAGTTCGCCGAGAGCGACAGCATTGACATTTTATGGGGAATATTGCGTGGCGTAGTCACATTCCTCCTGGAATTGAGAGTAGAATTCCAAGTGTTAAATCTGGCAGATTAATGGAAATAGTAGATTTTTTGGTAGAGTTGTCTAACCTATTAGAATTAAAATTGTGTCCCCACCTTCATCTATAGTGCGGCATTTCTTAAAGTTCTCGAGAGACAGCCGGCTTTAAGTCAGGCCATTGCAGGTAAATGGGAGTTTGCTTAACTGTGTCGGAATGTATTACAACAGGTTTCATCTCCTGTAGCTATTGCGCGGTTGCGTTTAAAGATCTTAGAGTGATATCAAAGTCCCACTCAAACATTGAAAGCTTTTGTGCAGGAAATAATTCAACTAGTACAAGTGTTAAGTAGCCCATGTGAAGAGACATATTTAACAGAAGTTGTATTTTTTAACCTTTTACCCAGCAATCAGAGGGGTGTTTTTTCCTTTGCCACAAATTCTCAAAGTTTACAAGCGTTGTTAGAGTTGGTATCCCAGGTCAAGATAACTATACGAGATTGCCACCAAAGGCTCGACGTGGTTACCAAAAATTAGCAGTATTGTAAATACTGTTTTCGTACAAATCACATTAGTGAAAAGTTTTTTTTAAGACGGTCCAACTAAAGGTAAAGTCACAAGTTGTGTTCGACAAGTGCATAAAGGCCGCCACTTCGGTGTACGGTTAAATGAAGACCAACGAACACGCGATGTCTGTATGCAAACGGAAATGGATAAGTCACAAGGTGAATTTAATGATACATTTAAACGATTGTTATTTTTGAGGTAACGAATTGCATTTGCAGATTTCTTGTCTGCTTAATAAAAAACACCAGTGGTGTTGGTGGTTTAAATTAATGCGCATCTATACAAATAAACCAGGTTTATTGTTTCTTCCCTTGCAAGTTGGAGTTTCTAGCGTGAATGCGTTAATAGATTCAGGTACTTCGGCATCGTTGATGAGACACGAAAAGTGTAACCAGCTAATGCGTGATAATTTAGTCGGCGATATTAAAGTGTCACATAGTCGTACTGCTGTATTTTCCCTTCCTGACGGAGGTCTAGTTAAACCACAGGAAGTAGCTACCACGAAGGTAAAAACTGAGAATTTTTCATGGATAATGCAGTTTTAGTTATTTAAGGAGTTGTCATATTCTGTTATTATGGGTATCGATTTTCTTGGAAAAACTTAATGTTGCGTGGACGTAAAGAATAAGTGTGTACGTTTTGCGTTTTCTCCGGAATCTGTGATATCTTTGGAAATCAAGCCGTCGTATTGTCCACAAATTCAAATGGTTCAGTTAGACGAACAGTTAAGGCGGAAATTAGTAATTTTAAGTCGGAATTTGCTGACGCCATAACCACTAAATTGGGTCATTATACAAAATGTCCAATTGTTTTAAAGTTGAAAAGCCAGTAACCAGTATTTGCAGTCCCAAATCGTGTGCCACCGCCCAAAGTTTCTGTTTTTAAGCAAATAATAGCTGACTTAAAAGAGGAAGGTATATATAAGATTCGTATAGTGCGTATGCGAGTCCCTAATTTCTCATTCCTAATAAACAACGGGGAAATACCGTTTAATAAATTATTATAGGTTAGTGAATAAAAGTGTTTATATTGATCCATACACCGTACTGAAGTTAGAGACCATTTTTCAGTATTTAAGTAAGGCTACGTTTTTCACCATTTTGAACCATAATTCGGCATTTTTGCAGTGTGAAATTCATCCTAACTCACGAGAACCGTTTGCGTTTTCTACCCCATGGGGCCTTTGTAAATCGACTTGTTTACCGATAGGAGTAAACTGCCGGGAAGCAGGTTTGAGGATTAATATGAATTAAATAAGTTGGGAAGAACAACACGTCAGATATTTAGTTTTTATATAGCTTAGAGTAAATTACGCACAGACCCTCAAACAATTAAAGGCAATGTAAATTTTCCCATTCCGAAAAACGTTAGGAGTGTACGTAATTTTTTGGGCTAGGTTGCATTTTATGGTAAGCTTATGCCGAATTTTTCCCATATTACAAAACCTTAAAATTTTTGAATAGGAACAATGTCGAATTTTTGTGGGAACCCGAGCAGCAAAACGTTTTTCAAACTTTGAAAGATAAGTTGACTCAGGCGCCAGTTTTGCAATTACCATATTTTCATGGAACATTTTATTTGCATTGTTATGCCACTTAAATTCTGCTAGGAGCTGTACTAGTCATAAAAAGGACGGATAATTAGTTCCCGTCGCTTATGCCAGTAAATTGTTAAAAGCTGCTGAATGAAAATATACCATATATGACAAAGAATTTTTAGCTTGTATTTGGAGAATGGAATATTTCTTTGACTACCTAGAACATGAGCCGTTTGAGTTATTTACTGATAATAAAGCACTAAGTTGGCTTTTGAAATCAAATAAACCTATTGGTCGCTAAGCACGCTGGTTAGTTAGAATAGCCTGGTTTAAGTTTGAGTTTCACCATATAAAAGGAAATGAAAACTCAGTTACCGACACTCTTTCGCGAATGTTTTGTAGTGATGTATTTGAAGAGAATAATGTCATTACAAGTGATTCAAATGAAATTAATGTAACTCGTGAAAACCCAGTTGAAAACGAAGAGGTATTAAATATGTTGCAAAATATTCCTGGTGTTTTTGTTGACATTAAGGAACATCAGAAAGCAGACATAGAATGCCAGCAAATCATGTCAAAATAAGGATCATCAGTTAATTCTATTCATAAAGGTTTTGTCGGGGAATGGATAAAAAAGGGAAAATTTCGTGTTTTTGTACCTGAAAAATTGAGACCTGTGGTTTACAGATATTATCATGAATCATTTTTAGGAGGTCATATGGGTAGAACAAAACTATTTCACGTGTAATGAAAATTTTTACTTGGCCTGGTATAAGAAACGACATTTAAAAATGGGTAAAACAATCCAAAGTGTGTCAATGTGGTAAACCAAAGAATTAAAACCAGGAGGAAATAATTTTGGTTCTCCCGCAAATTTTGTATGGTAGGGGATGTGCTTAAATGTCTCGTTATGTTTACGTTTTAGTAATGTAGATAGTTTCAGTAAGTTTTTTTCTTTTTTTCCGCTACGTACGATTAAAGCAGTTGAAATTTGTAAAGTAATTTTAGATAGTTTATTTTGTATTTTTATATAACCGGTTTTTGTTGTCACTGATAAAGCAACATATTTTTGTCACAGGAATTCCGTGATTTAATGTTCATATGGGGAGTAAAAATGACAAATGCTTCACCATATTATCCGCAAGCTAATTAAGCTGAAAGAGTGAATTGGAACATCAAAGTTGTTTTGCGTTGTTTCCAGTTGGGTACAAATAGAGATTGGGATGTGGTTTTGTATAACTTGGTCCTTTGTTTTAATAATGTTAATCACAGTGCCCATAAATACAGGCCTGCAGAGGTTTTCCTTGATATAAAGTTATTACATCCCCAACTTAATGCTTGAGCATTGCACCCTTTTTGTGTGGAAAATGTAGTTAATAAATATTATGCAAAGATTTGGGAAGAAGTTTCACGTTATTTAATTATACACCATAAAATTGACACATTCTACGTCCCTATATTTTATTCGTCAGAACACACACCCTGGCGAAGCTTGCAGGCGGACGACCGCAATAAGGATTAAGGGTTTGGCGGACGTGATGGGAGAATGGCGTCAGGACGGCCCGGCGGAACGACCACATGCGGAGGAAGGCGGATGCAGCTGCATCTCGCAGCTGCCAAGAGATGCTGAGCCCATACCAGTGGCTGAGTCTGTCCCGGGCTAGTTTCAGCAATAAACATTGAGAGCTTTTAGCAAGCATGCTGGGAGAATAACGACACGATATCCGGAGGCATAAAAACAACACGTGCGCTGAACCAAAGGGGCCACCCAAGAGTTCCTGCACGTGCAGAACAGAACAATAAACTTCCAGGCCAGAATCAAGGGGCGATGCCACACCGACTGAGGACCACAGGAGCAGGGGCCACGTGTTTTACGACTCAGGGGGGACGTGGCGGCCGCCCTGGACACGTGCACAGATGGTGCAAGTTGAGTATGGCGATCGAGCCTACAAAACCACGAGGAGGAGGGAGGAATGGATCAGTCAGTCTAGGATCGAGCAGTCAGGCAGTCAGTCGGGGGACCTGAAGTGAGGCGTCCGGGTCGGAGCCGGACGAAGCCAGTGCGATGATCGATCAGTCAGTCAGACATTGTCGAGCGAGCAGTGCGGAGAGAGCCGGGAGTTCAAGAGGAGCTTCGAGATTAGGCGTCGAGAAGCCCACCAAGTGTCAGAGCAGTCCCAAGTCGCCAGCCGAGAGAAGACCGTGCCTCCATCCAGATAAGTAGAGTCATCCAGCGAGTGTGAAGAATCTTGCCTCCCCCCCCCCTCTTTGACGTGAAGTGCCGCGCCAAAAAATACGGAGCCTACATATAAAAGGGAAGGGGAGTGTTGTCTCGTGTGTACATTTATAAGTGGCCCTGTTAAGCATTAATAAAACGGATTTATTGGTAACCAGAAAACGAGGTGAATTTATTAGTATATTGAACCTAGAGACAATAGTGTCGATGTATTCCTACGCCCTAAAACTGAGGGCTAGCCTCAATTGCTGGTGCCTTACGCAGAGAGCAGATTCAATACCTACTTATAAACCATAGCATTGGGCAGGTATCAATTTTGGCTCCCAACTAAGGGGCATGCTGAAGTCTGTATAGATGGAGGCAAGGACAAGCTAAATACCCGGCAGAAAGGGGACCTTGCCCCGACCGAGCAGCAGGCACATTCACGACTTCGGGGGAGTCATAAAATCAACCCTCGTGACTTCGGGTAGTAGTAAAATTAAACCCGTGGCGTCCATTACCAACAGTATAACCGAGAAGGGAACAGGTAATAAACCAGACGAAAATGGCAGGCCGCAGACATGCGCGGAATGTAGAGAGTAAGGCGGAGAAAAATAGAAACCCCCAGTGGGTTGCCAGGTCACCAGACTGTGAACAATAACGAGCCAGCCAGGCTAAACACAGACGTCTGGGAGGCTATGACAAAACATCCTGTAGCATCCAGCAATATTACTTTAAGAGTCCCAATTACCAAAGCAGGCAGCCGAGGAATTAACGAGCACGAGTGGGAGGTGCAAGCCGAGAGAGTAAGGCGGGAGAACCGAGGGAGATTAGCGAAACCATAGGCCACAGCCCACAGAATGGCGGGAAATAAATGACGAGCATGACTAGAGGACGATGCCAGGAGCGGGCAAGAAGACGTTGGAGCGAAGATAAGGAGGTCCATTTTCACTGGATGGTGAAAAAGGACATGGTGTCAGGCGAGGCAGGTAACTAACTACCGCGCCGACACGAACGAGAGCGAAAGAGGAGACGAGGAGTGGATGCCAGGAGCGGACGAACGGACGTAGCCAGGAACGGGCAAGAGGATGTAGTCAGGAGCGGGCGGGAGACATAGGAGCGAAGAGAGGAGGTCCATTTTCACTGGATGGTGAAAAGGACGTGGGACCAGGCGGTCAGGTAAATTACCGAGCCAACAAAGTACAGTAACCGAAGCGCCGGTAAAAGATAAAGTTGAAAAAAAAAAGTAAGTTACTGATTCCCTGGATGGGGAATAGTGACACTTTCCGAAAAAGTATACCAGTATTTCCACCCGCCATAAGACCACTCGGATGAGCGGCAGAGAAAGGGCAGGAAAATAGTTCCCTGTATAGTACAGAGACTGCGAGATAGGGGTAAACGCAAGATGCCAAAACAAACCTAGTAATATCGCGCAGTCGGTGCCCGAAGATAAACAAAATTACAGTAACTGGAGTGCCGGGGAAATATTCCATGGATGGGGAATAGTGACACTTTCCGAACAAGTATACCAACATTTCCGCCCTCCATAAGACCACTCGGAGGAGCAGCAGAGAAAGGGCAGGAAAATAGTTCACTGTATGGTACAGAGACTGCGAGATAAGGGTAAAAGCAAGCTGCCAAATAAACCCAGTAAGATCGCGCAGCCGGTGCCCAAAGATAAACAAACCCGGGCGAGCGCACGGGAGTTAAAGCGCCAGCCATGACGGTTGTGCGCACGGGAAGCAGCGTGTGAAGCGGACGACGAGAAGGGCGACGCAACGCGAAAGAGAGATTAAAGAGGCGTGAGAGCGCCAGCAGAGGCTCTGTGCGCACGGGAATGACCGGGTGAAGCGGACAAGCGAAGAGAAACGCGAGAAACGGTCGTCTGGTGCGCGCAGAGAGCAGACGGACGAGTGAAACCAGGCGAGCGAAGGAAGACGCGAGAAGAAGCGGCAGCGGAGAAAATGAAGTAAGGAAGAAAGTGGACTGCATCGGCAAAGAGTCGAACCCAGACAACTTCAGCGAGGCGAGGCGGTACCATGCAGACCCAATCAATCGGTGGGACGAGACAGCGGCCCGCAGACGTCAACTGAACGAATGATACACGGGGGGGCTTCCCCCTCCCCCCCAGCAGGTGGTCCAAACCCACATTGCGGGGAGAGATGAAGCGGTCTCTTTCCAGCCAGCCGTAAGTACACAACCGACGGGACTTATCCAGGCCCCGCCTATTCCAGGGGCCGCGAAGACAGCACCAGGTAAAGTGTTTACCACACTACACCACCCCCCCTTTTCATAGAGCAACAAAGGCGAGACCGCGCAGCNACAGCACCAGGTAAAGTGTTTACCACACTACACCACCCCCCCTTTTCATAGAGCAACAAAGGCGAGACCGCGCAGCAAGAAAATATTTTGTTACCGAGTGCAAAGTGACCGATTAGTTTAATTAATTTCAAGACCATACCGGGAGTGCTAGGGGTCAAGAGGCTTCCAGCCCCGTTTCTAGAGTGTTGTAATTATGTGTTCAAACATGCACAGTGAAAACCACGAAAGTCCNTTTCATAGAGCAACAAAGGCGAGACCGCGCAGCGAGAAAATATTTTGTTACCGAGTGCAAAGTGACCGATTAGTTTAATTAATTTCAAGACCATACCGGGAGTGCTAGGGGTCAAGAGGCTTCCAGCCCCGTTTCTAGAGTGTTGTAATTATGTGTTCAAATATGCACAGTGAAAACCACGAAAGTCCGCAACAAAAGAGGCAGGACATCTGTATCATTGTACCCGAGCTAAATTCATCAGTAGCACTGTTTGCCAGTTACTGATTTTTTGCGCTTGTGTGTCCCCAATTAATAGATGTTCACCGATGTTTGTGTATTGTTTACTTTTTGTTTACCACTGTGTATCAACAGCGATTTTACTTTTTGTTTACCACTGTAAAGCATTGTTTAAGAGTGTGTTAAAAGATAACCCAACATATACCAGTAAGAAAGGCCAGGAAAAATTACAACCTGTCACTACACAGACAGTGGCAATAACCTTAATACTTTTTAAATCGCCAAAGTTTGGTTAAGTTGCTAAGTATTAATTTTCATATACCTGTTACTGGAGGTATATAGTATGTGAAGTGTTACAGGAAAAAAAAGCTGCCTACTAAACATAGTGTAGAGAACCATATGTGAGTTATTTAATTTCTTAATTGTCATGGCTTATGACGTTGACCGCATTTGATAATACGTTTTTGTTGTATGAGTGGACCGCTTGTGACCAGTATACTGCGCGTAAAGATGCGGAGGGCGAGGATTATGGTTTTAAATCAGTCGTTTTATATTGTGTTAAAGAATTACTACTGAAAAGGTCCGAGATAACTTGGATTATTTTTAAGTGGCCCATTTATAGTCTAGCCGGTGATTTTAAAGTTCTGAAATAAAAATTTTTTGGAAAAATTTCTACAAGTGGCAAAAATTTGTACGGTCTTTTGGAGTCTTTGGCTTAGAGTTTTAATAAGAAATTCTTAAGGTATGTAGTGGTTTTATGTGGTAGAGTGGCAGTGCCGCGGTAATTAAAATATGGTTAAATTCGCGTGATTTTTAGCTCGTCAGAGTTGGTGACTAATCTGTTTGATAAGGGTTAGTGTGTAAGGTGAAATTCGAGAGTTAAGCTGCCAGCCGAGATAGGATTATGAGTTTTTTTACCGCCCGAGTCAGAGTGAGTAAAAGACCACCAGAAAGTTTGTTTTGAGAGGCCTACCTGCCCTCATAAATAACGTGAGTTCACATCATGGCCAGGGCCATGCATGGTGTAGCAATGGTTATGTAGGGTTTACCGATGTTCACTTGTTGTTTACCGTTGGCAAGTTATGTGTACAAAAAGGCGTAAATACGTAGTAGAATTCGATATTTAGAGCCTCAGCCATTGTAAGTTATTTCTTTCGGGTACGAGTCATGAGTCACAAGGTCGGAGGAGAAAAGGATGTGTTTTTTTTCGTGTTGAGAGGCCTACCAGCCCCCATAAACAAAGTGTGTTTATTTTTGCCACGAGGGTCAGTGTTGCTTATGCTCGTGTGGAGCGGCAGAGAGACTCATAAGATAGCAGGGTTTTTGTTCCTAAGTAGTAAGAGAAGCTTGCTCGCATAACCTGTTGGCAACGGTTCAATGAGAAACTGTTCAGTAAAAATGACCCTGGCCTGGACAGGCTGGTTAGTGCGGCAGAACAGAGGGTGTAATGAACAAGTGTAATTCATTATAATAATGTAAGAGGAGTGTGCAATGTAACCAGGGTTTATTT
>NQII01008905.1:49409-85153 GCA_002778355.1 Clitarchus hookeri | reverse complement strand
CAGAAGCAGAAGACCGCCCCAGCTGTTTTCACTACCTCCCGACAATGCGGGAGCAGCGCCGCGCGAACGCACCGAACCGCGTCTAGCCCAGATGACAACCATAAGATGAAGTAATGCAAGAGCGTGCACTGACGCATCGGGCGGTTGGGAGTTGATGCATTCTGTGTCCCTATATTTTATTCGTTATAACACATGCTCTGGCGAAGCTCGCAGGCGGATGTCCGCAATAAGGATTAAGGGTTTGGCAGACGTGATGGGAGAATGGCGCCAGGACGGCCCGGCAGAACGACCATGTGCGGAGGAAGGCGGATGCAGCTGCATCTCGCAACTTCCAAGCAACGCTGAGCCCACACCAGTGGCTGAGTCTGTACCAGGCTAGTTTCAGCAATTAACATTGAGGGCTTTTAGCGGGCGTGCTGGGAGAATAATGATGCAATATCCGGAGGCATAAAAACAACAAATGCGCTGAACCAAAGGGGCCACCCAAGAGTTCCCGCACATGCAGAACAAAACAATAAACTTCCAGGCCAGAATCAAGGGGCGATGCCACGCCGACTGCGGACCACAGGAGCAGTGGCCACGTGTTTTACGACTCAGGGGGGACGCGGCGGCCACCCCGGACACATGCAGAGATGGTGCAAGTTGAATATGGCGATCGAGCCTACAAAACCACGAGGAGGAGGGAGGAACGGATCAGTCAGTCTAGGACCGAGCAGTCAGGCAGTCAGTCGGGGGACCTGAAGNCCGAGCAGTCAGGCAGTCAGTCGGGGGACCTGAAGCGAGGCGTCAGGGTTGGAGCCGGACGAAGCCAGTGCGATGATCGATCAGTCAGTGCGGAGAGGGCCGGGAGTTCAAGAGGAGCTTCGAGATCAGGCGTCGAGACGCCCGCCAAGTGTCAGAGCAGTCCCAAGTCGCCAGCCGAGAGAAGACCGCGCCTCCATCCAGATAAGTAGAGTCATCCAGCGAGTGTGAAGAATCTTGCCTTCCCCCCCCCTCTTCGACGCGAAGCACCACGCCAAACAATATGGAGCCTACGTATAAAAGGGAAGGGGAGTGTTGTCTCATGTGTACATGTATAAGTGGCCCTGTTAAGCGTTAATAAAACTGATTTATTGGTAACCAGAAAACGAGGTGAATTTATTAGTATATTGAACCTAGAGACAATAGTGTCGATGTATTCCTACGCCCTAACACTGAGGGCTAGCCTCAATTGCTGGTGCCTTACGCAGAGAGCAGATTCAATACCTACTTATAAACCATAGCATTGGGCAGGTATCAAAATGATGGAAGATAATGCTAATGCTCAATGTAAAGATTTCACATTACGTAGTGGTGATTTGATTGTGGTTCACTAAAACTTTTTGACATCAAAGTTGAACTATTTTAGCTCAAAGTTAGCGCCACAGTGGAACGGACCATTTAAGATATTGTATTATTTAACACCTGTTACGCTTCTTGTTACGCAGCTGTAATTTCCACACAGAGAATTTAAAGTACAATTAAGCCATGTAAAAAGGTTTTATTTTAAAACAAACTAAGTAATCATGTCCCTAGTTCTCTATTATGTGGATATTTGTTGTTATCCCATAATTTTATTAATTTTTTTAATTAGTAATTGTATAAAAAGAAATGATGTGTAGAAAATTGAAATAATTTAATTCAAGTTGTTTTAAGAGTTATAAAATGAGATTATTGAGATTATTTAAAATGGTGCGGTTTTATGAAAGGTTTTCAATTAGTGCCTTAGGGTTTTGAATTGCCCCATTCTTTCCTGATGGTAGTTAGACCTTGGTGTGTGTGGTCTGGGTACGTCCCTGAGAGTTCTGGTCTGATGTTGAGGGTTATTTGGATTATGAAGAACAGAAGATCTACGTTTTAAACGAGTCCTAGCTGTGGACGATATGGCGACAACGGACTGGCCGCCCGAAATCACTGTCTGCTGACTTCGGCTGGGACCACTGCGTGTGCTTTGAGGAGAGGCGGATGTGACGGTCTGGCTGGAAAACCGTACAATTTTCGCCTACTATGCTGCTGAATTACATGTCCTTCGAGCGGTATCGGCTGGGTTATTCAACATATGTGTATATATCCCCGTTCGACGCCTGGCGGTGCGGGATGCCAAGTCGAGGCCTGGCTTCCGTAACGCAATCAGCTGGTCGACTGGACGATGATGAGGTGAGCCCCCTCCAACGACTTTATGACTCCTCCTGAGAACCTGGCCGACGTTGCCTAGAGACGGTACGATGCCCCTACTACGTCATCGGGTTGTGATTGCGCCGCCAAGACGATCAGCGCTACCTGTATGGAGTTTACTCAACATCTGACGCCTCGAGCTCTGGAGGGGCTGGCTAGACTACATATACTCTGGATTTAAGACTGCTTGAGAGTGAACATGGGATGGGTTTCATAGAGGGAACACTTTAAAAGATTAGTATTTTAATCGGCATTTAATATAATTGGGCATTTACTTTTTAATTTTATTTACGCCCAATATTATTTAATTGTAAAATTTTAAATATAATTTTTTTATATATTTAGAAGTTTTTTTTTTATTAATCTCTTATATTTTTATTAAAATTTTTTTTGCAAAATAAAATAATTTTAGCCCGCAAATATATGGTTAAAAACGGAATTAGCACCATTTTTTCATTTCTCACAACTGGGGATAATTCATATGGTCATTTGTTCATATGGGACGGGACTTCTTTATTTGAGTTTTTCAACGTATTTATACTATATTTGCAAAGTTTTAAAACGTTGATTAGTCCATACATTGATATGGATGTTGTGGATGGAGAAGGATGCATTGGTCACTGTCATGAGGTGGTTGGGTTTCCTTCGGGTGATACCGCCCTGTGACAATAGACTGCGTCATACGAGTTTGTGTGCTGTGGCGATGAACGAGAGGTCGCTGGTACTGTGGAGGGCGAGGTGTCCTACTATTGGAGGGCTACTGTGTACGGGGGCGCACCTGGCGCTCCAGAACATTCCGGACACTATGTACTGATAATATTTGGACCGAAACAAGGTGGAACTGAATAGACGAGTGATACAGACTTGATTGTAAATACTTGACCTCTCAATTTTCAAATATATAATTTGATAGTATTCAGAGTAGGTGATAGAAATATTAATTAATACTGGTTTTAAAAGTTGTATTGTGTTAATTTCGGTGAGGTGTTGGACAATTATATGTATATAAGTTGTAATTAACAAGATGTGGTCATTTACTGTCCAGATATTAAGTCTAAAGTATTATTTCTGGCTTCTAAATAAATTTGGAAATTATTGACTCTTTTATTTAATTATGACCTCCATCGCCTAAAGTACCTGGCTAAGCCCACTGTCTTCAAGAAATTGTAACAAATTTATTTTCTGCTTGCCTTGCAACTTGTCACTGGCCACAATCGCGTCATCCAGTACGACACTTCGACTGACAAATCTCCACCAATCATTCGTGAATGGATGGTTGTCCGGGAGCATTCACACATTGATTTATGAGTTCGTCAGCTTATGTTCACAATCACTACTAGGAATGCGCTTGTATAATATCATGAATAGTTTATGTGTATAAGTAAAAATAAGGGTACATTATTTTGTAGACAGCAGGGCGAATTTATCAATTAAAACATTCATATGATAAACTATCGTCACGGCATATTTAGCAATACGATTAAAATTCAAAAAGTTAAGCTAACTTTTTTATTATTTTGTTAAGTTCGGTTGCTTGGTTATTAAAGTACGAGTATATAATAAAACATAACATTTTATATTAATATCTATACTTATGTAAAATAACATTTCTGTAATATATTTATCTCATTATTTTGTTTTACCCATTTGAATAACAAACTAAGTACCCGAACCACCTTCCCCAATCTACCAACAAGGTCAAAGCGTTCCAGGACTGCTAAATGTACGACTACACCCCTGTAAAAGAAAAGCATCATATAATGTATTATGTTTTGCTTCTTAAATAAATTTATATTTAATACATGAAACGATTTTTAGGAAAAACACAAGAGTAGATAGCGTATGTACATTCCAGGCCAAGGGCTGGGGGCTACGGATCTGCAGATCCGCCATATTGGAGCCGCTATCTTTTTTCAAGAATTATGCCATCTTGTTTCCATCTGTCATACTGTTTCCAGCCACCATCTTGTTTATGACAGCTATATTGTTTCCTGCTACCATCTAGTTCCGTCCACCATTTTATTTCTGGCTGCCTTTTGTTTTCGCCCACCATCTTGTTACCACTTGTCCTTCATTCAACTTTCTCCTGCTAGACGTGCTGGTGTCGCTCTCGCTCGGCCACCATGTTAGTTCTAGAATTGCCTGCTAGGGGCAGCGCTTCTTTATTCAATCAGCACCTATATTTTCTGTACAAACAAAACACAATAATTGTTGTAACGGGGAAAGCAGTTAACATATTAAATTTAAATTATTTTCAATTTAAAATAAGGTTTTCTATTTCTATTATGATTATTAATTAATAATTTTTCTTCATTCCTTACAAGGATTAATGCATCAAAAGATCCACGCAACGTAGTACTTATGGACTCGCAAACTAAAGAAAGGCTGACGAGTTCGCGAACCGCCTGCGAGACGTCTGCCGCCCTCGCGTGGAAGACAATTTGCACACCCAGCGGAAATGCAAGTTCAAGGCCCGCAAGGCCACTGCAAACACACAGCCCAGCGTTTGATTGGCCCACCTTGCACGAGGACTGCACGAAAGCAATTGGCAGTTTCTAATACCTAACTTATCCATCTACTATAATTCCTTTCAAAAACTTTTCCTACCGTAGCAAAGAGGACTTCAACACGATCCATATTCCTGCTGCCACAACATGAACCTGCAACTCCCAGTCATCTACATAATCCACACGGACCCCTAGGCGAGATGAGGGTATCTCGGTAGTGAACATTGGGGGAGATGTTATGAAGTGATCAGGCCTTAGCTGAACGGCCTGCCTGATCACACCTTCAAACTTGGAACCAGGGCACGAGCATGATTGCAAAAACAACACTTTGCGAAAGAGAGTTGCAGAAATCCCTTCCACCTGCCAGTAAACGTGGCCGAAATATATTAAACAATCCGCCCGATATAGGCCAGTATAACACTGGGAGCGGCGTCTTTTGTCGTCGACCCGACCAGAGAGAAGACCACGGAAGATGGGTGTGTCCGGCCATCGTTAACCGCCTCCTAGAATTAGCCTCCAGCAACATGAACAAGGTGGGGACTTACCAATTAGATTGTAATAGTAATGACGTGAGGTGTTAACAGTTAATATAATTAATTAGCATCTCGGTATACCATTTAAAGCTCCCCCGATCAATAGTCACGTAAATAGTCATTGTATAATCCTTATGTGTAATAAACTCCATCTTATACTGCTGTGCTCTACCTAATCATGACTCATTATTTGAGCTACGCCCGTAGCACCTTTCAAACATGAATGACTTAAAAGCTCATTCGTAACAACCTACAGCTCTGAATCAACAAGCTGGAAACACTATTCGCCTCGTTTTCCATCGAGCTGCATGTAGCGGTCAAGAACAGGCAGGCTGTGAATAAGTCATAATAACCAGCGACCACGTGTACTTTAAGTGGTCGATTTTAGACCGTTTCGTGAAAAGTAAGAACTCGCAACGCATTGATCGACGGTATGCAGCTCTAGAAAGGAAAGTTTGATTTTACCGGACTGGAATTCCCAACACCACTGCGTAAAATTAAAATCTTTGAGAAGAACGCCCCTACTCTATCAGTCAATATGTACTCACGCACAGCCGAGAAGGTCGTGCTCGTACGTTAGGTGGAAGAAGAGAAGTCTGAACACGTTGACCTATTGCTGCTGACAACCGAAAATGGAAACGCGCATTATACCTGCATTAAGAACTTTAAGCTTTTGGTGAGCCCGCTGTTGATGGCCCGTGCCAACAAGATCCATATATGCAAATGGTGCTTCACATTTTATCATAACCTGCAAAGAATTACGGCACTATAGGGAAGCAGTGAGAGAAGAACACAGAAAATACTGCAGAGAAAACGCCCCAGAAAGAAACTAGACGCCGCAGACCAGGAAAGCAGTGATGAAATTCAAGAACTACCACCACTTGAATAAATTACCAATAGTTGTTTACGCTGACGAATGAGGCAATACTCAAGCCCATCCACACCTGTGAACCAGACCCTAGTCACTCACAGACATATGCCTAGCAATAACACTAGGCGTACAGC
Organism: Clitarchus hookeri; assembly: GCA_002778355.1. Classification (NCBI taxonomy): domain Eukaryota; kingdom Metazoa; phylum Arthropoda; class Insecta; order Phasmatodea; family Phasmatidae; genus Clitarchus; species Clitarchus hookeri. The sequence goes on along the minus strand of NQII01008905.1, from coordinate 78,915 downwards.
TGTTGTATATATGTGCACGTTAAGAGCGATGTCATTTCTGAATCGCTCACCTCGTCACTGTCAAAATAATCAGTACTGTATAGATGACCAGATGTGGAGTTGTACTTTGTGTAAGTGATTGTGGATATTGTCAATGTGGTCAAAGATATTTATGCCACTTAAAAGAAGATGGAGCCTCTCACACCTGCAGAAAAAAAACATGCTATGCCAGAGCGTTACAATGCTGCTACTGTGGATTGGAATTCACGGAGGAAAACTATAATGTGCGGGACTACGATCACTTCACAGGTCGCTACATCGGGCCTGCTTGCACCAGCTGCAATTTTCTGTATTTCAGACCCAAGAAACTCAATGTGTTTTTCCACAATTTGTCGTACAACGAGAATTTCATCATTAAAATTGTAATACCTTTTTAGCCTACTCTTCGAAGGATCTCATAATATCACTCTCCTGTTTGTGTGTCTGTGCATGTGTGTGTCCATGTCTGTCTGAGCATGTGTGTTCTCCCCGTTTCATCTTTTGAACACATAAACAGAATTTCACCAACTCAGAACACATACAGTTTTTGTTAAGAATATCTGACTTTTATAGCTTTTGACCACGCAGGGTGCTTACTTTCAAAACGGCGGTCATCGTAATATTAAGGGTGATATGTCATAGCTCGGGAACCATTCTACCGATTTAACAAAATGTTGTATGTTGGTAGTGTATAATGTAAGCATTTAAATTAGAAAAGGGATATGTTATTGGTCCACCATTTTGTAATACAGCACGACATTAAAAAATAAAGCTTAATTGTTAAAACTCGGAAACTACTCAGCCAATTCTAGCAAAATTAGGCAAGTAAGTTATACTATGGTAGGCCATGTACACGTTAACAATTTAAATTCATTGAACACTTTTTTTTTTTAATGGCGACACACAATTATTTTAGGTTCATTTGGTATATATAACATATTGTTTGGCCGATTTAGACCAAATTTTCTATGCTAAAGTGTCTATTGCAAACATCACATGTGCCAACACATAGCGAATTTTGTCCGTCATTTTGTAAGATGGTGCCACATAAAATAATTAAATTTTACATTATATCGCGGGAACAATTGGGGCCACAGTGGTGTAGTAGTTATACTACTCGCCTTCCACCAAGACGAACGGGTTCGATTCCCGGTGGGGTCACCCCCGGATTTTCACAAGTGAGAATCGTGCCCGACAATGCCGCTGGTCAGCGGGTTTTCTCAGGAATCTCCCGTTTACCCCACCCTTGCATTCCGGCGCTGCTCCATACTCACCTCGCTTCACCCTCATCGGCTCTCAAGATCTCGATTTTAAGAGCCGCCGAAATCTCTTCACTCACTCACTGCACTCGGGAAACAATTGGCCAATTACTAACAAATTTGGAAAATAAGCAGTGCTGTAGCAGATGATATTTCAAACACCTATTTTTGAAATGGCGGACATTGAGCTACTTTAGCTTAGCATGTATGATGTATCTTCTAAACCATGTAATTAATTCCAACTTACCATAGTATGCTGGCAGTATATATTACAAACATCAAGTGTGTACAAACAAAGTCTCTTTTTTTTNAATTCCAACTTACCATAGTATGCTGGCAGTATATATTACAAACATCAAGTGTGTACAAACAAAGTCTCTTTTTTTTCTGCCATCTTTTAAGACAATATAACATGACTAATTGGTATTTTTATGTCACATATCCAGAAAAAAATTNTTTTTTTTCTGCCATCTTTTAAGACAATATAACATGACTAATTGGTATTTTTATGTCACATATCCAGAAAAAAATTAACAAATTCCCACTACATTTGGTAAACAAGTAACACTACAGCAGGCCATGTATTATTATATGTTTTAAGAAGGTCAGACAATTATTTTCGAAATGGCGGCCATATAAATATTGTAGATTATCTGTAGCTAGGAAACTACGAAACGAATTTCAACTTAGACCATAACTTAGTATGCTGGCGAAATGTATTATAACTATAAAATGTATCTATATAGAAACTCATTTCTCCGCGATTTTGTAAGGTAGCTCTACGGGAAAAATAATGTAACAAAAATTTTGCTACCAGAAAGTATGCTTCTCGCTATTTACATCCTTGTTTTCTTCCTCCTCTGTTCTTCTATTATGTACACATGATATCTTTTTGGCATTGACCTAGTATATCGTAAATCAATTAACTTGAGAAAAAGGCAGTTGAGGTAAAACTTTTACAATTTTGGTTACATTTCGGTGTTCCAAAAGTTGTAATTTCTCTATATTATTTCAATCCTGATAACGAGTAGCTGTCCATAGGCAGAACAAGCAATATTTATGTCGAGTGACGGGTAACTGTCCCTGAACTTTCAGATGAAAATTATGATTAGTTTTCATTTTCAAAATATTTTCTGCTTTGTCAGAATTCCAGGTAGCTATTTTCTTTTCTTTTTTTTTAATTCCCCCTGTAGGTGTCATATGTGAAGCAGAATACGGGCATTTAATTTCAACACTGACATCTCCGCCAATAAGTCCATCTTATGCGGTGCCGAAGAAGGGAATGTCAGGATCAACAAACAGTCTACAATCCGAAATATTTAATTTAAGTTCTTTCTCCAGCGCTTCTTTTGCAAACTGTTCATTTTCCCTTCCATATTTCATTCCTTTGATGTCAGTTCTGTTGAACAATATACTTTTGTTAACTGCTGAGTTACAACTGGTGCATGGTTTTAATGTTGCAAATTCTACCAAAATGCGACGCTGTGAGTATNTTTGTTAACTGCTGAGTTACAACTGGTGCATGGTTTTAATGTTGCAAATTCTACCAAAATGCGACGCTGTGAGTATGTTTCGTCTTCTTTCTCTCCATTCACCGCACGACTGTTGCCCTTAACTCTTTGCCTTTCCGTTTCACTCATTTGTAATGAATCTGAAGCTGTGAGTATTTTTCGTCTTCTTTCTCTCCATTCGCCGCTTTCTCTTTGCATGGCTGTTGCCCTTAACTCTTTGCCTTTCCGTTTCACTCATTTGTAATGAATATATGAATTCTTTGCATTCTCTGTTAAATGTCTCTGGATCCATATCTGGCTTTTCAGCATTGACGCCATAATGTTTATCGGGAAGTGGGTGTCTAAATAAAAGCTTACGACACTTTTTTGCCTNTAATGTTTATCGGGAAGTGGGTGTCTAAATAAAAGCTTACGACACTTTTTTGCCTTTGTCCGCCTTTTATTCTTGCTGGCTTCAATTTTTATTTTACGCCTGAATTCCATATTTCTGCAAAATTTTCCTGGGCTCTTGTTGTACATAGTTGTGTGTAATTTATACAACGACGGCCCGTGTTGTCTCTTACAACTGCCCCTGCGCACCTCCCAGCATACGAGCCTTTAGTGGAAATGTTAATTCTTTTGCCACCGACAAATTTGGCAACAGCTGAATTGTGGTGTTCTACAGNTACGAGCCTTTAGTGGAAATGTTAATTCTTTTGCCACCGACAAATTTGGCAACAGCTGAATTGTGGTGTTCTACAGGGTTGTTGGTCACATTGTATATCAGACTTCTGCTATGATTGCTGATATGTTTTAATAGACCAGAGATATTATCGTGCACACACGCTTCCAATAAGTTCTGGTTTATAATTGTGATCGCTGCCATCCGACTTGCAAAAGTAATCTCTCTCCATGCTAANTACGAGCCTTTAGTGGAAATGTTAATTCTTTTGCCACCGACAAATTTGGCAACAGCTGAATTGTGGTGTTCTACAGAGTTGTTGGTCACATTGTGTACCAGACTTCTGCTATGATTGCTGATATGTTTTAATAGACCAGAGATATTATCGTGCACACACGCTTCCAATAAGTTCTGGTTTATAATTGTGATCGCTGCCATCCGACTTGCAAAAGTAATCTCTCTCCATGCTAACTAAATGCTCTCCAGATATGTGGTTTGTGGTATTTAATATATCCTTCCTTAATTCTTCAACTTTTTTTGGAGTGGTCGTTCTTCTTTCCGCCTGTTTTGTAAAGCTTTAAAATCCGGTGTCCCGAATTTAAGAACATTATCGCCCAGTTTCTTTCTAATGACAATGTCGTTCCTTAGTTTGTTACTTGTAATGTAAATATCCTTCAATTTATTATAGAAATTATAAGATGATTTGTACATTCAATTTTTTCAACGGTGACATTTTTGATTGGGTGTGCGTCCAAAATTCTTTTATATACATTACTATCTACATCAGCAATAACTTTAATATATTTTATTCCATACATTTCTTCACTCAGGCAAAATCCTCCGACAGTCAATGCTGCTTCCATACTTGATGAGCTTTGATTTTCACACAAACTTTTTAAATATGCGTGCGAAGATGTAGTTTTGCCTTTTGTTGCAGTAGGAGCACATAATGTGCAGTACTTGTTCTTCACTGCGAGGAACAGGACCTTTTCAGTAATAAAACCCACTTTTGCAGCCTATAACGTTAATCACAGTAATTGTTATTTGTAACCTAAAAGTGATACCGGAATTTATAGAACTACTAGAAATTTACTATTACAATTCAAAGCAAAGGAACACTGTCTTCAATAAAAAAACTGTTAACACGTGTTTTTTTTTACCCTGAAAGATTTAAAACTGACATATTTTATTTGAAAAATGTCTCGCGCAGTCAATTTATAAGCTGTAAAAACTAAAAATTTCCTTAGACATAAGGAAAACAATTAATGCTTCCATGCAAGAGAAAATAACAGCGTATTATTGCAAGAAATGTAGGTGGCCCGTAAAACAGCATTCCCTGGCTGTACAGTAAATGTGCAACACAAAATTACGAGTAAATGTCATGATGTATCAGAAAGATTCTCAAAAGTGTAAGGTAAAATTATTTGTAACAAAAAAAAAAACGAGTAATGTGTAATCTGCTAGTATGTTACAATTACCAACATATAAATAACTAAAGAGTTGCGTTGTTCNAAAATTACGAGTAAATGTCATGATGTATCAGAAAGATTCTCAAAAGTGTAAGGTAAAATTATTTGTAACAAAAAAAAAACGAGTAATGTGTAATCTGCTAGTATGTTACAATTACCAACATATAAATAACTAAAGAGTTGCGTTGTTTAAATTTGCTAAAATTACAGGCTTGAGAAGGGTAGAGGGGCTGGTCAAAAACCGTGCTTCTAGATGTCACCGTTTAGTGAGTGCATGATGGTACGTTACTTGCATGTTCTTTGCACGTCTATGACCATGAGTTGAGATTACTAAAATATTATTTTTTTTAAATCTATGTAGTTAGTACAAAGTTAATTTTAAATAACTGCTCAATGTTTTCCAAGATAGCTATATATTTTTTTTTTTTTGGTTAAAAAACGCATACATTTTAATTTCAAAAATACGGTGAAATAACTCTTAATCACATGTTTCTCCGTGACTATATTTCGGAAAACTATTGATTATTGGGTTGAACAAAATACCTGTTCTAAGTACTGCATCAGAGGGCTGTAAAAGTTTTGGAAAAAACTCTTTGCAGGTTTTTGTGGTCGCTCGCCCCAAGGTATCAAGCTGTCACGCGAATATCTTCAAATAAATGCGGTATGATTATCTGTAGTTCAAAACACGCCTATGTCTAAAATGTATTTTTCAGTATGAAACATTAAAACAGATTATGTTAATTTAATTAAAAAATTTTAACATTAGGCCTATGGTGAATGCAGTATTCTATCACAAATAAAAATATTAACCCAGCCGCATAAAAACATTTTCTAGTTTTTGAGGGGAAACATACTTTTTCTCCTATAACATGTATGTGGAGAAAAAATTGCGTATTTTAATTGGAAAAATATTTGAAATGATAATTTAGACGTTTTAAAAATGCCGTTCTAAAAATGTTATGTTTCTTTTGTTCATCCATTTCAAAAGAGCTGATAGTTCTCTTGCTATTTGCTAGTAAAAATCAACATTGGTGGTAAATGGAGGCGAAATGACTCCCACCTACTCTTAATTGGCCTAGACACTTATTTTCAAAATGATGGCATTGTAAATATTTCAGTTTGGTAAACCCTATCATTCAAAATGTTACACTGACTACATTCGAAGTTAAATCTTTGAATCCTACCTCCAAAATGCAGTTTATTGCACGCTATATTACGGTAAATGGCCATGTGTTCAAGCCCTGCTTAAGGGAAATGGGTATTTTTAATTTCATATTACTGTTGCTAATGATTCTAATTTCATCAATAATGATATTGCTGTCTAATATACACCAAGTCCTACCAGCAACCAAGCTTTTAACAACTTCGTTAAAAATTATTTGCACTGTAGAGTAAATTACGCCCAATAGTTATGTCAATAACTTCTTGTTTTTCTTCATTTGTATAAAATATCTGAGATAATCGTTTAAAATATTTCATCATTGTTTTGTAATGTCGATAATCTTATGAAATTTTTTTTAAAATCAGTTTTACCCAATTTACAATATAGTGTTAATTTTAAAGAATATACTAATTGTTTTAATTCCACTACATCAATTTGATAGAAAATTTTGTTGTTCCATTTATATAGGAAAAAAAGTTAAATAAAACTGAGGTATAAAAATTTTTTTATTTCAATTTTTAAAAATTAATTTAATTGTATATCTGGGTGTGTTAAATTTATTTTTTGGTAATATTTTCTCACTTTTATAATTGTTCATTTTCCGCATAAATGAGAATGTTAGTCTCTTGTGTAAGGATGAAGATAAAATTTATTTATATATTTTATTTCTTCGCAACGTTTACACTTGTTAGTTAATATTATTTTTGTATTATATTATGTGACGTTGATTCTTTTTTTCAAAGATACGATTTCCAAATCTATTAACCACATTTATCACAAAATACTGCTTCTAGTTTTCTATTACGAAGGTTTTCATTACTTTTACATTATTTATTATATTGATTGAGGCAATTCTTAAATATGTGATTATTTATATTTTTGATGTAAGTGAAAATAATGTGTATATTTTTCTTCACAACACTTTTAACATTTTTTGTGTAGAATGTTTTCCAATTATAAAAAAATATATTCAACTAAGATTTTGAAATTGTTTAAACAATTTGTTACTTTTTATTATAAAATTGCATTACCTATAAATTAAAATGGGTTTAATGCTCGATTAGTTGTACAGTTCTCTTGAGTTCAAAAACATACAGGAGTTAGAAGTTATTAAAAATATAAAACATAAAATGTCAACATTTTTTCTACCATTTATGGTAAACATTTTTTTTTAAGATGACAATTTTAATATTTTATTTAATGAGAGTTATACAGTCATTTTTACCGCTAAAGAAGATTTGAAATTTTTGAATTATAGGTGAGTGTGCGAAGTTATTTGGGCGACTCTTAACAGCGAGGTCTTGAAAGCCGATTGATTGATAAGTTTTTTTATTTAATATATAATGGAGTGGTAAAAACTAAGAAGGAACGTTCAATCAATAAAACAAAATTTGCTTAATTACCAGTTTATTGTTTTCATGATTTAAAATTGGTAGCGATTGTATTGATTTATAAAGTTTCCTGTCTTTTCCGATCACTGACTTTATTATATATTAAATAAATTGATGAAATTCAAGGCGATGATGATTTATCGGCTCTTAAATTATTTATCATACATGAAAATAAGTTTTAAGAATTTGTGTTATCTTAGGTAATCAAAATTTAGCACCTGTAAGTTCAGTCACTATGGTCACAGAGTCCTAAATATAATTATTTAAAAAATATTATCTAATTAATAATTTTTACTTTTATTTCTAACAAATATTATTTTATGTTTTGGTCATTATGGAATTTTGGGTGCAGACTACCATGTATGTAGCTGAAAATTTATAAATAATATAAATTAATGAATTCATTTTTTTTTATAATTCAGTAACCTATTTGCTTGAGTCACTAGATTTTCTAATTAAGTTACAGACTTAATTATCACATATATGTTTCACAATGCCAAACCCTGTTATTTTTATGTAATATTTTAGCACCTGAAAATTTTGATGCTGACTTTCTTAAAAAAAAATATTAGTTCGTAAATTCCTAAAAAGTAATTAAATGTTTATAAGATAGTAATTTGGGTAAAACTTTTGTGCCTAAAATAAATATGCCTAATCTCTCTAGAAAATTAAATGATACAAAGAACAATTTTGTAAAGATTTTAAATAATCATAATTTAGCTGTGTAGAAACTTGCTCTAGAATATAGTAACCAAAAAAATTTAAAACTATAAACCAATTTATTTTAAATAAACATGAATTTTATCTACTGTTAGAAATGTCCAATCTCTTATTATGTGTTTGATTACAACAATAACCAACAGACAAAGAGATTAGTATATTACCATTGGAGATATTTTTATGGATTATTCAAATTATGTAAAATAACCTAATGTTAAACAAGTAGATATTCAATCGCAAAAAGTAAAAGAACTTCTTGTGTAGAATTCGAAAATAAATTAAAACTTAAAAACAAAAACTACAAAAATTAAATAATAAAATTGTAAAATTAAGAAAGATCAAATCAAAACAGGCAAAAAAACGAAAAAATACCATATTATTTATTTTTTTAATACAAAATGTATTACAGAAATATCTTTTCTAAAAAGTTGTTGATATTATGAAAGAGGAAATTATTTCAAGATTATTATCATATAACACAGGAAGACACACGGATAATACATGCTTTATTTTTTTTGTAAACAACAAGTCAAATATGAAACAATAGTAGAAATATTTTTATCATGTTTTAAAGCTTTTCTAATGTAAAAAGGCAAAAAATGTATTTTTATTTTAGAATAAATACATTTTTTTGAAATTAAGATTCTCGTTTATTTATTGTGATTCGACCATTACTTGAATCTATTATTGCTCATATTTATAAAAATTTTATTTTTAATTATCAGCTGATAGTTTATATTTGTATCACAATAATAAATAAGAGTTTGGTAAATATTTGTTCGTTCATTTTTCAAAGTAACATCATTTTCTCATTACAAAATTTATTATTTGTTATGTAATTACATAATTAATTTCTAAAATCATATTTTTTTTTACTGAAATACATATTTTATCATACATTTCATGAAGAACAATACTATATTTAATGTTTCCATGAAGAATTTTGGTTTTGAATAAAATCTTTAAATTGTTTATTTTAACATAATCAGTTACTTAATTTTGTAACAAACTTTTTAAATTAATTGTTATTTCCATTTTCAGTACAATCAAATAAATTATATTTTACATCTATTATTTTACTATAAAATGTATTAAATATTTAGTTTAATTAGATTTGTGGCAATTATATTTATAAATTTAGTGTGTAACTGATATAATATATCTTTAATAGCATCAGGAATTACTTTTTAAATAAAATTAAAAAAAAATTTATTATATGCATTATTTTGTTTACTGTGATAATCAGCATTTGTAACATGTCCAATATATTTTTGGAATATGTTTGAATTGTACTATTAATTTTAAGGTATTTATCCCAGCTATTGATTAATAGCTTCGCGAATAAATCTGTCATTTAATTAAAACTAAATGGTATCATAAAATTTATGTATATTATCAAATATATCCGGAACTATTAAACATAAACGACAACAGATTACTGAATTATATAATTTTAATTACTATATTTTTTAAATAATGAATTTAGTTGTTTGGTATATTCCCACCAAATTAATACTGGCAATAATAATTATTATTATTGACCCGATTGCAAACCCCATGAGTTCCATAATTTTAAGATGCATCAAAATTAACAATAGTACATTCATTTTCATTATTTTTATTTGGCAATTCACCAATTATTATAACCATCTCTAAAATTATTTTATTTCTGATTTTTTTTTTTTTTCAAAATTGTTTAAATAAACATTTAATGAAGAAATTATTTATAACTTTTAGGACTTCCATTTTTTCTTTTTATATGCTGCAACTATTTGTCCAGTTTTATTTACCATACCTAAGTTATGTGTTTATAGTTCTTCTAAAACATATGCTTTCTAGTTTAGTGAACTGAACTACATATAGAGATAGCTACTCCAGCTATAGAGCCGAGCACCNTTAAAACATATGCTTTCTAGTTTAGTGAACTGAACTACATATAGAGATAGCTACTCCAGCTATAGAGCCGAGCACCCCAAAAAGTGTACTAGTTTTAAAATTAGTCAAAACTTTTTCTTTCTGTTTTTTTATTATTGATAATGATAAAAAGTTAATGGCATTACTTTACTTTATTCAGTTTTTTTATTTATCTTTCAATTTGATCTTTTGTTAAAAATGTATCTGTTTCTAATAATCTAAATTGATTAAATATATATTATGTATTTACCCAGATCTTTATGTACTTTGTTTCTAAAAGAGTAGGAAACTTCATTTTTGATATTATGAACAACATGAATTAAGTAATTTTTAAATCTATTCTTGTGGCGTTTATCTTAACAAGTCTTCCTTAAGGCAACAGAATGTCCAACTCTATAAATATCACCTGTCTCATAGTTATTTTTGGAAATTACATAAACTTCACCAATTTTACATTTATTAATAATCTTTGATATAATATAGAGAGTTAATAATCTATTTTGATCAATAAAAGTAGTTTTTAGTATCATAACTTAAATTTTTATTCCGTATTTAGTTGATAATTAAGAGTAGTAATATTTACTGCTCCCTGTAACAATAATTGTTTTAACTTGTCATAGATATTTCTATTTTAGAATTTTTAAAACAATAACTGCCTTAAAATGTAGAATATTACTTAATCGAAAACAAAACTAATTATTTTATCTTCAAACGTAATCAATGTTATCTCAGAAAGAGCTCCCTTTTTTATAAATTAAAGTTTTATATAACAAAATTGTATTCAAATATTAATTTTCAGGCGTCATGAATTCCGACGTCCAAGATTATATATATTTGTATAGACTTTTGTTGATTCCTTTTAATTTCCCAATCTAATTTTCTTTTGGTAAACATACTAATATTAAAAATAGCGAAAGAAATTTTTTCACTTATTGGAATATCTTTATATAACATAATTTCTTTACCTTTTATTGCAAACATTTGTCAGCTTCACGTCTTGATTCTAAATCTTTATGGTCCCTATAAGCTTTATCATATTTACCAGCTTCATTTAAATTATTCAGCACTCTTTCTAACCGTTCATTAAATTTCGCAATATATCACAATGGTTACAACCAGGTAAATGCATTTCTGACGAATTAAAATTATATAATATCAAATTTATTATGCTTTTCTATGATATTCAGATATCCAAAGGAATAACAAAGAGCATTTAAAACTTTTGTTTGGTAAAGAATTCCTTACGGAAAATTAATAACAAAATCAAGGAATCTATTATTTAAAATTTATATTATACAAACTTTTTCATTATGATATTTTTACAGTATTTTATCCTGCGTGAATTACTATTAAAGTAGCAAAAAAATTTCTTACATTTTCTTAAATTTCCGTACATATTCTATTAGTAAATTATTTTTTTCTGGATTATTTGGTTGAGATCCTGTATATTGTATTCTAATACATTTTCCATAAATTAGTTTTATAACACTTTTTTACTTCTAACTTGTACTTTAAATTGTCGATAAAACTATTTATTTTCAAGGTATTTTTGAAAGTCCATCTGTTCGTTTATATTTTTTTATTATTCATATCCTTGATAAACAATTTAGTATAGCCGATAAAAATAATTGTCGAATGCCTCTTAAATCATACCTGTCAATGATGGCATTCAATTTTTCTTAAATTTCTGTACTGAGATAAACAGCTTTCATAATGGTTTGATTCATAATTGTTCATCAAAAGCTTTTAAATTTGAATCAAATTATATTTTCTTTCTGAATCACTAAAACTATTTTCGGAAACAAATGTTTTTTTCAAATGATATTTATGTAAGTGTTCTGATTAAATGTATAGTATTAATTTTATTTACTGTCCATTTTTAGACAAGGCAATTCCTTAACGTATAAGAACATTTAATTAATTTCCATTCTGATATGCCTGACTTTTTAATAATTGTTTTTCAAATTCATATAAAAGATCGTGCTGAGCAGTATGCTCATGCTTATATGTTTGATAATTATGACGTAATAAATATGTATGTTAGAAATGGACGAAATAAAATATTTCCTAAAGAAAATAGTAATTTAAAATTCGAGGCTGGTTTCTTTCATTAGATGTATCTTGCATTTCATGACTTTAGAAGTTTTGAAACAAAAACTACTATGAATTATTGTAACAATGAAATTTACTACTCACCACTTTTAAATTATTACTATGAACTTAATTATTAATCTTATATTTCTAATGTATACCTATAATTGACTATACATATAGAAAAACCGTGATTGTGAAAGATAAAACCAATATAAACTTAAGTGTTGATTTTAATAAAAATGTTTTGGAGCCTAAAATATGTAACATGATATTTAATAGGCAAATAAATCGTAGTTATAATCTATTGAAATAAAATTTTATAGAAAATTTGATTTTGTTGTATAAAATGGAAAATTAAATTAGTGAAGTTTATTGATTTATTATACAAATGCCTAGACATATTCATGAATTATTCATTCAAACGTTAAAATGTTTTCTAAATAACTTTTTTATATTAAATTAACCAAATACAGATTTTTAAACAAACATTACAACATAAATAAATTATTTTGTTTTTCAAAAAACAGTGAGTAAAACCAAGAGTTTAGTTGATTACAACTATTGATTTTTTATGTACTTTGGTTGTTATCAATATTTTGTGGAATAAGGTCATTAGTTGTGATTTTAACAAGAAGATATAAAATTAATTCTGAATAGTTAAAATTCTTAATTGGATTATAAATGCAATATACTGGTAAAATATAAACTTAAAATTTAAAATTTCTCTTAATTTTTTCTAATTGGCATGACAGAATAAGTATCATGCGACTTTCCCTCTGTACTTCGGGCGGGTTTTAACAACCACAACTTCCAAATGCATAATTAATTTGCCGTTCTCTGGCGGGTTCTACCCTCTTTGCACTTAAAACCGCAGATAAATTTAACTTTAAATATGCAGTAGATTTAGCAGAAAGCCAGACATTTAAAACTGTGTATAAATAAACTATCCCATTTCGTACTAAGGATCGTACTAAGGATCGTGTACCTAAGGATCCACAAATACACTTAACTATCCTTTAAATGCACTTAAATATAGTATTCTCCTAAAATGTTTAACATTAAATATACTTTAATTTTTGAGTGAAAAATTATAAAGAACATATTTCTGTTTCAGTAAGGGCCAATTTTGATATATTAAAACATTTATCTATATAATTAATGTATAAAATATTTAAAAAAATTATTTAATAATTAAAATTCAAAATAAAGTTATGGTGAATTTAAAGATATATTAACAACATAAATTTAAGAATTTTACTTTATTGATTAATTTTATAAATATATTTGCACCGTTAATTAAAAAATTAATCTTAAAAGTAATCGTGAACCCTTCAAAATTAATTACAAATTAAATTTCAAAATCTAATTTACAAATTTATTTATACACATTTAAACGTAGCACTGTATAGTCCTACGATACTGATAATACATTTTATTTTAATTATTAAATATGATTTCAAAGTAACTAATGAAAATATTTTAGTTTTAAATTACAAGTTAAATGTTTTAATAACACGAACAGTCTTTTATACTACGCCAGATTAATATTACTTATTTATTTCAAGATGCACTTATCACATTGTTGCCAATATCAAGCATATCCAAGTCAAGAAAATTTTCAAGACCCTTTAAAAAAACTATTGCGTATATTGTCCAGACTCTCCCATAAAAATATGATAATATGATACTCAAAGCCTCAGAGAGGACAAAACTGTTTGCATCGTGTTCGTCATATCAAAATGGGAAGATGCATGTTTTTGTAGGTTTGTTTGTAAAACTACGAGAGTTGTAAAATTAGCAAATTTAATTGTACATTAGTGTTTAGCGTAGGAGTTCACCTATATAGTAATTTGTTTTCGTGAGTGAAAATTATGTCTTTGGTTGTTAGTCACAAGCGAATGAAATAATTCTTCTTTTAAACGGCGTTCTAAATTCCAATTTAGCAACTTGCGACATCTTTTTCAAAAATGTTTAAAACATTTTAATGGTAGCTCTTGAACTACTCTAGCTCCTTTATCAAAGGTTAGTTAGTCTCTTACTTCAATTCTTGAGTCGCATATTCTGTATAGGAAAGTAGCAGCGGTGGGTAATCGGCAATTGGCTGATCAAACACTTTAAAGGCTGTTCATGGTAAAGTGATCATTTTTGAGGCCCTAGTTATTTTTCCTTTTAGCCATTATTTTTATCTTTTACCCACCTTTTTAAATGCATAATGCAGTGAAAGTAATAAATACAGTATGCATATTACACCGCACTCGACGTTAACACCTAAGGCTAAAACTAAATCTATTTATTAACTTATATTCAATGTGATAGTGCCTTTAAAAGTGCTCACTTTAGTGTGAATAGCCTATAATATTCTATTACCACTGCCAACTTTAACCATGGCATATAACTGATACAACCGAAAATGCTGCTTTATTTTTCGTGTTTTAAATGCAATTTTTAATACATAAGAAACATAACATTTGTGCTTATTTTACATTTATTATTTAATAGCCAAATATTTGTGGCGTACACACATGTGAACTAATGACTGCACTGCACATATGCTAACGTAAACCTAGTTCGGATATAGTAGGTAAATTGTATTTTATAATACTGCATAAATATAGGCAATGTATTTTAAAGTAAAGTCTGCAACATGACGAAATAAAGCAAAACTAGTCAAAGTAGTTCAATTATCTTTCAATACAAACCTTCCCTTGGTTAAAACAGCGATGTAGTCATTGCAAAATTTAACGTGTGTATAGTTTTAAAATGTATATATAGATGTTTTATAACGGTGTATGCAGGCAGGATATTTCAGAAGTGATGGTCAAATTAAAGGGATGAGACGTACAAATTAAGAGAAGAAAAAAAGTTCCAGTAAACACGGGTCCGGAAATCAACCGTTTACGTGATAATGGAGTGTTAAGCTGGTAGGGGCCCGCTGAATACCAGGTACGAATGCCAACAAAACAGTTACACTTGATTTAATGTATCAATCCCGATACAGTACAAGTCATAATTGTGGCTTCAGCACAACACAAATGTGATTTAACATACACAAAAGCAACGGTTTAGGTTGAACAACAGTGACGGCTGTGGATACATAAGGTACAGCACAATATGAACATGTCATCTGAAGACGTTTACGGTAGGTGTTCAAAATGCTGACCATACAATTGAATACATATCTTCAGTTGTCTCCGCAATGACCTCACGTATGAGCGCGAACAATACGGGATCATTCTTTATTTGCTGGAAAGCCTGTACAATCCGATGCTGCAATTCTTCATTTATGATCATGTATGCTGTATGGTAAACAAGGCTTTTGGTATAACCCCATACACAAAAATCCAACGGATTTAAATCCGGTGATCTAGGAGGCCACGGTACAGGTTCTCTTCTGTCTATTCACCGGTCACCATAGCGTTTGTTTAGACATCGTCGTACACGTAGAAAGAAATGTGCTGGTGCACCATTGCGCATAAACCATGTCCGCTGGCTTTGCTACTATGGTACATCATCGAGCAACGTTGGATGATCGTTCCGCAGAAAGCGCCTGGTACCTTTCACTGTTTAGCCTCTGTGGTAAAAAGTGTGGTCCAATGAGACAGTCGCCAAGTATTCCTACCCAGACATTGAACGAGAACGTTTGTTGTTGTCGTGCCTGTTTCACTTCATTTGGATTGACTGCGGTGCACACTTGACAGTTGTGGAAATAAAAGTTGCCATTGCGGGTAAACCCAGCTCCATCTGTA
Source organism: Clitarchus hookeri (assembly GCA_002778355.1). Taxonomy (NCBI): domain Eukaryota; kingdom Metazoa; phylum Arthropoda; class Insecta; order Phasmatodea; family Phasmatidae; genus Clitarchus; species Clitarchus hookeri. Next base: position 62,970 of record NQII01008905.1, on the reverse strand, counting down.
AACCCAGCTCCATCTGTAAACCCAGCTCCATCTGTAAACACCACATTGTTTAAAAACTGGGGTCTAGGGCTCGCTGGTGTTGTATCTGCTGGCAGAAATTCAATATGGGAAGGAAGTTTGTGTTCTTGAGACCTTGCACACGTTGGGTAAGGTATTCGTACAGTAACTGGCGATGTAAGATTCGCCATACCGTTCTTGCACTTATTCCCTCTTGCATAGCCCCCCCTCCTAGTTGAAGTTCCTGGGTTTAATTCTACACGTTTTAACACACGTTCTTCTCTATCAGGAGCTATGGAGCTCGGTCTACCTGGTCGGTCGCCTTAGAGAAAATGGGTCCCATATTCTCAAAGACGTTAATGGATCTTGATGAATGTTCGCCTGTCGGGATGCGTTCTGTGAGGATAGACTTCTTCATACAGCCACGCAGCCTCCAGTGCATTGCCGTTGGTTTTTTCCGTACATGAATTGAATTATCTGCGTACTCTTTAGTTTCTGTAATCGTGGTCCACGTTTACAACACCTTCGCACAAGTAAGTCAAGTCACGCTTCTGTACGTACTGTTGCACAGACATTTCATGCACAATGTATGTACATAGCCACCACGTTCACGACACACTGATTTTCTGTTGTTTAGCACTATGGCTCACGCAATGCGAAATGGGCCGGATGGCGGATGAAGGAGAGGGCGGTATATTAAGGGGCATGTCCGTTGCCTCTGTAAGCAAAACATTGCGGCATTATATTTGTCAAGCGCTCGTAGTTCACTGGCAACCCAACCAGTACACAAATGCCATTATCTCGTACACGTTTATTTCTGGACGCATGTTTACTCGACCTTTTTTTCTTCTCTTCATCTGTACGTCTCATCCCTATATTTATGACTATAACTTCTGAAACATTCTGCATAGTCAGAAAAATATATTAAAGCTTAACGTATACAAAATATTTCGGCCCCGATTACCAAAATGGCATGAATTTTTTGTTGTATTTAATAAATACAACTGAAACTATCGCTGATTCATAAGATTTCAACTTAAATTGCGCGTAAAATATTTCTCGAACATAAAAACTCCTCTCTCTTGACTAATGGTTATTTACTCATTTATTTATTTTTATATTCTCATTCGCTAAAAATCAATAATTAATAAAACATTTATACCATCACAGTGGTAGGGAAAGTATAACCTTTCAGCAGTAGGTACGAATGATTATAAGATCACTGACTGAGAAGTTGACAGGCCGCAGAATTGTTGGAATCCCAGGGGACAACACAATTACGGAAAGTGTGGCGGGTCCATCTAGACATCTAGGCAGGACCATTCTGATATGGTTTACAATCGTCTTCCTCATACGCCAACGAGATCCCGTGAAGAAACTACGGTGAGATTCAACGCCACCATAATGAAACACAACATAAGAAAGATCCATTGGAAGTACGCTGACAATTAAAGATTCTACAAATACTAGTTTTCCTAACCATCGTAATGCTACATATTTATGAATAATTTGGACGCCCGATTAACAGAAATCTGCTAACCTGGTTGTCGAGGTGAAAAACACAGTCATCGACTGTGGGCGAAAAGGAGTTGTTAAAGCAAGTGTTGTCGCTGAATCCTCCTCGTTTCACCGTCGTTTCTTGATATATACATTTTTATCCTGTGAATCCGTTGAAGCAATGGATGTGTGCGATAGCCCCTCTGTACCTCGTTTGTATAATTAATTTTGATCACTCAACTACGCATTTAGGATGTAAGCTGTAATAATATATAAAAAAAACAAGAAATTGTAAAGTACTAAAGAAAATAGGAGAGAGAAGAAAACTGATGAGCTTAATTAGAAAGCAAAATCATCTAAGTTGAAGCATAGACAACGTAGAAATTATCTACAGCAGAAAATCATAGCAGGCAGAAAGAAACGAAATATAAGAGTATTGGATTAGTTGAGGATACAAAAATCTGAAGGAGCTTGAGACAAAATAACAAAAAACAGAAGACCGAAAGAAACGAAGAGAAGCTCCAATAGAAAGAAGAAATGTCCTAAATAAAATAAAAATTTGATTTACAAATTTTTTAAACCCTTTTCTGACTTCTTGCATGTAGAGTGTTTTCATTATTATAAATTCCCGTTGTATAATTGTATGATGCCTCAAGTTATTCAGTATTATAAACAACAAATTCATCGTGTATCGTTTCTTTCATTTATCCCTGATGTTTTTATTTGAAGATTTCGTGATGTTAGTAGTATTTATAGTTCAACTTCTACTTAACTACCACTTGTTGATTTGTATTTTGATGAAAAATTCCAGGCCTTTATGGCATAGGCTGTATGTATGTTGAATATCATAAACGTTCTTTTCTTCCGTACAAATGTTTCAATTTACTGCATAAACGCTATCGGCGAAGTGACATAACTAGCAGAACCGAACGTACATGAGAGAAACATTTTATAATTTCAATTTCTGCATGAAAAATGGCTTGACAATGACAAAGGCACGAAAATTTGACTAATAGAAATATAAAAGTAATAATTACATTAAGAATAAGAAATTGCCATTAAGTTATATAACTAACCTAGAAAAAGGCTAGGTAAAATAAGAACACACTTTTAATTTACATAAAATTGGAATTTAGTTACCAACATTATTTCATTAAAGGCAATTTTTATAGCATGAACAATCCCAGAAAATATCTTACGTATGAATGCTCCCTCTTATCGGTGTTATTATAAATTTACCAACGAGAAAAAGCATTGCAACCAACAGCAAAGTCATCACATCGAAGCAACGAACACCAAATCATTATTTAATGAGAAACTTTATGGACTGAGTTCCACGTTTAAATACAAAGTAGACAATTGTGTAGAATGATTTATGTCCTGAATAAGTTCCTTGTACAATTATAAAAATAAATGTTTTGTTCGTACCATTTCCCCACACTCGGCTGAGTAATATCTGAGCTCAGGATGAACAAAATAATGTTGCTGAATAACCACACTTCCATCTTGACCTCTCTAGCTTGCCGCTATTACGGCAGATCGAGGTGACTCGGCAAAAATTTGCAAAAAAAATTAAAGCTTAAGTAGCAGGCCATAAAAGTAGTGAAATAGCATTTTTCACTGCATGGAGTATCTATTTTTGTGCTTTCTTCTTCAGGAAAACTAAGCAGAAAAGGGTATGCTGCACCCAATTGCTCACCTGTCTACACTTTGTTCAAGTATGTTCATGTTCTACCTCCTCTATTTTTACCTCCGAACAACAAGGAAAATTTATTTTTTGAGCAAAAGATTTGGTTTAAAATGATAACTAAATAAATTCTGAGAAACTGTCGCAAATAACAGATAAATGCAGTTGCTTTACTTATTATGTTTTTGTCCGTACTATAATGTTGCGATATATCGATTTACATTCTTTTTGCAAATGGAATCTTAAACCATTCCAGATTTTCCTAGTCCAATATAAATTGTTAGGCCATTTTTCTAAGTTGCGCCTATTTCTTACATACAATATGTTCATACTAGAGTGTACAGAGGTAAGACCTAGGCAAAATAAGACACTCGTCTCTTAGAGAGCTGCTAAAGTCTTCAAAGGTTAATTATTATGGTGCATCAAATTAACGTTAATAATGCTAAGAAATAAATTACATTCTAATGTAAAGATATAATTTGAAATTTAAAGATTTGAATATATTAAGAAATGTGATAGCCTACTGATTTATAAAATTAATTAACTCAATGGAATGTGCATTAAAAGTTGGAAAAAAAATGTTGCGATGAAACAAAACACATTTTGCTTTGGTGCTCTATAAACGTTTTCCGCGGACCCAAAAAACCCTGTCATCCTATGAATAGATGGGAAACAAAAGTAAATAGGCAGATTTTTGTAAAAGTATATATTATGAAAGTTTTTTTCAAATATATTCTCCTGGATGCTGTGATCTTGACTTTGACTTAAACTTCTAAAGACTTTTCAAGCATGAAAAGAGGTTAAAACAAATACTTTAAAGATCATTTCCATGGTCATACATCTCATCAGATAAGCTTAAAAACAAATTGCAGTCAAGGATCACAACTTCATGTTCCATTAGTGTAACGTAAAGTTGCAGGATCACTTCACGAAACACCGACGATTTTAATTTCTATTTCGTGCTGACGGGAAGCATGTGAGGCTGCCATATACATGTCTTAGAGTTATATTAACGGAAGTTTGTCTATCATATCGTTTGTTCCCTTCAATGGTATTTTATGGTAACCTGATGCTGAATGGCTTGAATCAGATTTCTCGGTGGGAGAAATGTAATTTAGAAGTCAAACATTCAAGATATCATACTACGACCGCGCGTGCCTCTGATTCCATCATGTTGGTTAGTACGTATACTATATCCCTCTCAGACACTAGCTAGTATACCGGGGTTATGGACAAAACTGTTTAACTTATATGTATTCTTTCCTCATTCATTGGTAAGTAAATTTTGTCTGCCTCAAGACAACCATAATTGAAATTATTTTGTAATTTTCGCAAAAGACAAAGTCTTTTACAAAAATGTCACAAACAAACCCAAATGTTACTAAACCCATTTAACGAAGATGTATTAGTAGGCATGTCCTTTATGTTTATAACAACAATTGGTAATATACCTACATAAACACTATCGAAAGAGTTTAGATTGTTTCAGAGTTTCTGTGTAACTCGAGCAGAAAATAAATTACCTAACACGCGCGCACACAGTTAAATACATTTTCAAACTAGCTTCACATTCGTGGTCTCAATTTCATGATCGCTGAGTACACATGTTGGTTGGTGCAGATTTCATATAGTAGAATTTTATTTGTAGAAGAACATTTTTTAACAAGCGCTACTATCTTGGATCTCGACTGATCACTAAATAGGTACGGTAATATATATATATATATATATATATACATAATAAACTAGATATTCAATTAATTACTTGTATGGCTATTAAAAATACTACCTGCAGCAACGAACATGAACTGTGCACGAAATCAATCAGACTTGAAGATATTAACGAGTAGTTATTATTCTCAGGGCCACTAAGTTTAGCCATCGTTACTCAAATAGCATGACACTCCTCTTTGCTGGCAGCTTGACGAAGCTATTGTCTGGACGTCTTTCGCAGCGGCCCAAATTACACTGCCAGAGGATATAAAGAACGTATTTCAATTACCTCGTAATTTGTATAGCGAATTACTATTGCTCGTCAACAGGATGTTCAAACACTCGTTTATTTCCACATATGTAGTACAGGCCAACGCACGAGAAACCAAACAGAGCTCACTCCTAGAGGGAGTTAGCGTAACTTATCTACTGTCATAGTACCTACACATTTGAGCTAATTTTTTACATAAATAGCTAGCTACTCAGAATTCTGTGAAGTTCGTTTGTAATTGTATTTTAATATAGGGTTATATACTTAACAACTAGGGTAAATTTGTTGCAATGACCTTATTATTTTTGGGTAGATTTTTTATATCATTACTTACAACATGAATCCTTTTACAGATCGGCGAAGTATCTCAGAGAAAGTAAACGGGTTTGAATTGCTAATGATTCCATATATTGTGATAGTGAGTGCTTATTTTTGTACTTTAAAAATTTGCGCTAATGTATACACACAGGATCGCTAATCAATTCTGCTTTTCCTGGATAATTGGTATTTTATATTATACATATTCTGTTGCCTTGGTTGAGAGCATACATCTGACGATGGACGTCTTGTAAATCGTTCGACTAGAAGTCGGACAGACGAAGTCGGACGGACGGATGACGGAGAGGTGTGGCGGCTTTTCTGTAACTCGTCAACCTTATTCAAGCAATGCCGATGTTTCGAAGGACATTGAAGCCGTCACCTTCAGAGCGGCGATCAGTCGCGATCTTAGAAGGCCTTCTAACATACGTAATCAGCCCAATAACCAAGTAGCATTCTGACAATAGCTGCGAAAAACTGTCAACTTGTTAAAAATGAAAATAAAATTAATACAACGCTTGCATTTGTTGTGTATTTTTTCTTAATTTTTTCGTATAGTGTTTTTAGTTAGGTGTAAATAAGCAATAGCGACACAACTTGAAACTGATTATTAATCATACTTGTTTTTCTAACAAGAACATCGTGTCTATATGACGTTCTTGTCTAGTCTTTTTTGTAACAATAGTGTCATAAATGCACATTGGGGTGATTTTGGGACTGTGAAAGGAACCACGGCACTGATGAAAGACATTAGAATGTATTTTTAAAACTATTATATGACTTCGATTTAATTTGTTGCAGCTGTGCACTGATTTAACACTGTCGTAAATAATTATTACAATTGCTAAGATAGAAATGTCTCTCCTGAAAAATCACAGATTTGGGTTTATGANATTGGATTAGTTGAGGATACAAAAATCTGAAGGAGCTTGAGACAAAATAACAAAAAACAGAAGACCGAAAGAAACGGAGAGAAGCGCCAATAGAAAGAAGAAATGTCCTAAATAAAATAAAAAATTGATTTACAAATTTTTTAAACCCTTTTCTGACTTCTTGCGTGTAGAGTGTTTTCATTATTATAAATTCCCGTTGTATAATTGTATGATGGCTCAAGTTATTCAGAATTATAAAGAACAAATTCATCGTGCATCGTTTCTTTCATTTATCCCTGATGTTTTTATTTGAAGATTTCGTGATGTTAGTAGTATTTATAGTTAATCTTCTACTTAACTACCACTTGTTGATTTGTATTTTGATGAAAAATTCCAGGCCTTTATGGCATAGGCTGTATGTATGTTGAATATCATAAACGTTCTTTTCTTCCGTACAAATGTTTCAATTTACTGCATAAACGCTATCGGCGAAGTGACATAACTAGCAGAACCGAACGTACATGAGAGAAACATTTTATAATTTCAATTTCTGCATGAAAAATGGCTTGGCAATGACAAAGGCACGAAAATTTGACTAATAGAAATATAAAAGTAATAATTACATTAAGAATAAGAAATTGCCATTAAGTTATATAACTAACCTAGAAAGAGGCTAGGTAAAATAAGAACACACTTTTAATTTACATAAAATTGGAATTTAGTTACCAACATTGTTTCATTAAAGGCAATTTTTATAGCATGAACAATCCTAGAAAATATCTTACGTATGAATGCTCCCTCTTATCGGTGTTATTATAAATTTACCAACGAGAAAAAGCACTGCAACCAACAGCAAAGTCATCACATCGAAGCAACGAACACCAAATCATTATTTAATGAGAAACTTTATGGACTGACTTCCACGTTTAAATACAAAGTAGACAATTGTGTAGAATGATTTATGTCCTGAATAAGTTCCTTGTACAATTATAAAAATAAATGTTTTGTTCGTACCATTTCCCCACACTCGGCTGAGTAATATCTGAGCTCAGGATGAACAAAATAATGTTGCTGAATAACCACACTTCCATCTTGACCTCTCTAACTTGCCGCCATTACGGCAGATCGAGGTAACTCGGCAAAAATTAGGAAAAAAAATTAAAGCTTAAGTAGCAGGCCATAAAAGTAGTGAAATAGCATTTTTCACTGCATGGAGTATCTATTTNGAAAAAAAATTAAAGCTTAAGTAGCAGGCCATAAAAGTAGTGAAATAGCATTTTTCACTGCATGGAGTATCTATTTTTGTGCTTTCTTCTTCAGGAAAACTAAGCAGAAAAGGGTATGCTGCACCCAATTGCTCACCTGTCTACACTTTGTTCAAGTATGTTCATGTTCTACCTCCTCTATTTTTACCTCCGAACAACAAGGAAAATTTATTTTTTGAGCAAAAGATTTGGTTTAAAATGATAACTAAATAAATTCTGAGAAACTGTCGCAAATAACAGATAAATGCAGTTGCTTTACTTATTATGTTTTTGTCCGTACTATAATGTTGCGATATATCGATTTACATTCTTTTTGCAAATGGAATCTTAAACCATTCCAGATTTTCCTAGTCCAATATAAATTGTTAGGCCATTTTTCTAAGTTGCGCCTATTTCTTACATACAATATGTTCATACTAGAGTGTACAGAGGTAAGACCTAGGCAAAATAAGACACTCGTCTCTTAGAGAGCTGCTAAAGTCTTCAAAGGNTACTAGAGTGTACAGAGGTAAGACCTAGGCAAAATAAGACACTCGTCTCTTAGAGAGCTGCTAAAGTCTTCAAAGGTTAATTATTATGGTGCATCAAATTAACGTTAATAATGCTAAGAAATAAATTACATTCTAATGTAAAGATATAATTTGAAATTTAAANTGGTGCATCAAATTAACGTTAATAATGCTAAGAAATAAATTACATTCTAATGTAAAGATATAATTTGAAATTTAAAGATTTGAATATATTAAGAAATGTGATAGCCTACTGATTTATAAAATTAATTAACTCAATGGAATGTGCATTAAAAGTTGGAAAAAAAATGTTGCGATGAAACAAAACACATTTTGCTTTGGTGCTCTATAAACGTTTTCCGCGGACCCAAAAAACCCTGTCATCCTATGAATAGATGGGAAACAAAAGTAAATAGGCAGATTTTTGTAAAAGTATATATTATGAAAGTTTTTTTCAAATATATTCTCCTGGATGCTGTGATCTTGACTTTGACTTAAACTTCTAAAGACTTTTCAAGCATGAAAAGAGGTTAAAACAAATACTTTAAAGATCATTTCCATGGTCATACATCTCATCAGATAAGCTTAAAAACAAATTGCAGTCAAGGATCACAACTTCATGTTCCATTAGTGTAACGTAAAGTTGCAGGATCACTTCACGAAACACCGACGATTTTAATTTCTATTTCGTGCTGACGGGAAGCATGTGAGGCTGCCATATACATGTCTTAGAGTTATATTAACGGAAGTTTGTCTATCATGTCGTTTGTTCCCTTCAATGGTATTTTATGGTAACCTGATGCTGAATGGCTTGAATCAGATTTCTCGGTGGGAGAAATGTAATTTAGAAGTCAAACATTCAAGATATCATACTACGACCGCGCGTGCCTCTGATTCCATCATGTTGGTTAGTACGTATACTATATCCCTCTCAGACACTAGCTAGTATACCGGGGTTATGGACAAAACTGTTTAACTTATATGTATTCTTTCCTCATTCATTGGTAAGTAAATTTTGTCTGCCTCAAGACAACCATAATTGAAATNGTTTAACTTATATGTATTCTTTCCTCATTCATTGGTAAGTAAATTTTGTCTGCCTCAAGACAACCATAATTGAAATTATTTTGTAATTTTCGCAAAAGACAAAGTCTTTTACAAAAATGTCACAAACAAACCCAAATGTTACTAAACCCATTTAACGAAGATGTATTAGTAGGCATGTCCTTTATGTTTATAACAACAATTGGTAATATACCTACATAAACACTATCGAAAGAGTTTAGATTGTTTCAGAGTTTCTGTGTAACTCGAGCAGAAAATAAATTACCTAACACGCGCGCACGCAGTTAAATACATTTTCAAACTAGCTTCACATTCGTGGTCTCAATTTCATGATCGCTGAGTACACATGTTGGTTGGTGCAGATTTCATATAGTAGAATTTTATTTTTAGAAGAACATTTTTTAACAAGCGCTACTATCTTGGATCTCGACTGATCACTAAATAGGTACGGTAATATATAGATATATATATATATATACATAATAAACTAGATATTCAATTAATTACTTGTATGGCTATTAAAAATACTACCTGCATTTATGTATCATTGGATACGTAATGTAATGTTTTTTTGGTGATTTGGATACGTTATACGAAATAATCACCTTTATTGTATTTAAAATTCTCAACAGAACAAAAAAAAATAACACTTGAGGTACAAGAAAAAATCATGACAACATTTCTATGAAATCGTCTATATATCCACAAGGATAGTGACGTCTACATGTTTTCTCGGCCTTCCCCTTCTTATAGGCTTCTCCGCACAGCTGCAAGTTACGTTTAGCCTCTGGCCCAGCTGACTCCAGGATACTTTTCATGTACCTAAACAAACAAATACAAGGTTGCCTGAGTATACGTCCTTAATTATTAATTGGCATTTTCTCGCTTATTGTACTGATCACACGACTGATGTTTTATTAAATAATTAACTAGGATCTAACTAGTAATTTTTGGTTCCAGGAAAGCTACGTCTCGCTAACATTAATCAAAGAATTTCTTAAAATCATAACACATTTACAATCGGGATATTTTCTTATATTGTCAATGGTACACATATAATCTTGTGTGTCGTACACAAAGTAAGGTGAAATTAAAGTAACTGGTGCAATAAAAGCAGATAAAAAAATTTGCTAAGACTAAAAGTCAATAATTAGTAACTATATTTGGTTTTATGAAAACGGGAGATATAAATTTTTCGTTAAAGCATGCACTTTTATTTTAGCATAGTCTTCTAAACCTTCAACCTCAGACGCAAACATATATTTTTTTTCTGAGAGAGCTTCGCAGAGGTAATCATTCTGGTTGGACGATGCGCCATGTTGCGCAAGTCATGTTGTAGCAATTGCTAAGACGATAATTTGGCAGAACTCGCACATGAACATTTGTAACAACGCAACTCGTAGGGATTTTTTTTTTAATTTTGTTGGAATTAGAGATCGAGAGACGTTAATAATGATTTACTGTATGAAAACCCATACACATTATTCTGCTGAGATTAATAAAATATATATGCAAGGGATTATCATGTTTTCTTCAAGATAGGATATTTTGATACCTAAGCTTGTAAATACATGTTTCAGAAAGCAAATACTGTAGTATAAAAATATAGCAAAAGCATTCCGAAAAGGAAAAATATTTTCTACATTAGAGAAATTGAAAGTTAAAATATAAAATAATTACTCTGCATTTTGCTCCAAGAATACTCTTATGTCTCATGCTTCAACATTTATAATTATGATATAATTTCTACAGACGAAGTGAAAAACTGTGACACTGAGCGGTGTTTAGAGATTAAAATATTTTATCAGTAATACTTACAGGTTTTTGGTCACAAAGCTTCCTAGGCGAGAAACAAAATTATTTTTCTGTGCTCTGTGAAACTACTATGTATTTTTGCATGAACTTCATTATAACACTTAAATCAATACTAATTTTAGTTTATTGAAGATATTTCTACCGCAAAAATACATTGTACATAGGTAAGCATTTTTGAAAATTTTACTTTTGTTGTGAACTTTGATTTATTGCACAGTTTCTGCAGCCTTTTTTCTTATAATTTAATTTAATAGACTAAAAGTAAAATCGTATTACATGATTATAAGTGGACAGAAGATATTTAAAGTAGTGTGCCACGAAACAAATAATGAACACAAATTTTGTAATACGAAAATTGTATACAGTATGCAGTTTATTTCCAAATTTAGTATAATAAATTATTTACAAACACATGCAAAAATTTTGGATAGTAGTGAAATGCAATACAAATGCAGACTACACCTAACTCACCAATATTATATCGGTTTCATTTTTTTTTACTGAGCTGGTGGAGTTAACGTAGGTCTCGGTACGGCATTGTCAAATACACTATTGCTTATGAAAATTGTAACACCTAGAAAGAATTGCCCAAATGAATCCAAACTCGGAGGATGCGTAGAACAGTATACCAGCAATAAGTTATTACGACTGCAGATAGATGGTGTACATGTAGGCTCAGCAGAACTCCCTCCTGTGTGACCGGAAAGGTCAGTGTTATGTCAGTGAAGAGCCGTAAAACTAAGTGAAAGCAAGTGCCAGCATGCTTCGTTGACGTCAAAGGCCGCCACATCAGCATGTGAAAGAGTTTGAACGGGAGAGAATGATCGGTCTCCGGGAAACGGGTTTGACATACAGTGCCATTTCGGCTCGTAGAGGGCAAGCTGCTACGACAAGGATGCGGGTGTGCAACCAGTGAATAGAAGAGGGTCGTACGCAGTGACGCGCGGGTATTGAACCACGCAATGTCACCACAGCACGGGATGACCGTCATCTTTTACGCATGGCCGCAATGGACCGTACAGCCTCGTCCACAGTGTTGGCTCGACGCTGGAGCACTACAAGGCTGAACTAGTGACACGCATGCCAATGCGTCGGTTTCCATTGTCCAGAAAACACAAACGCCTCAGAATGCAATAGGCACATGAATGCTTTCGCTGACGTGCTGAGTGCCAAAATGTAGTGTTTTCGGACAAAACCCGCTTAAACCTAACCTACAGTAATGGCCACATACATGTTAGACGCTACTGTGGTGACCGCAATCTCGCAGCATTCATTATGGAGCGGCGTAGTGGACAAACACCAAGTGTGATGGTTTGGAGCGCCATTGGATACAACATGCAATTTCGACTCCTACATATTAGTGCAATTTTAACAGCAACCGCTAGATCAGGGAGGTTGTAGAGGTCGTTGCATTTTTCAGAAACTTTGGTGTAGGTCATCTGTACTGCTGAAATAGGCGAAATAGAAGGAAACGGGAGGTGTGTAAGCATGTGTGAGTGTTACTGGTATTAAACTGGTAAACAATTGACCCCAGTATCTCAAAGTGCATGCACTGACAATTAACTTAGAGGAAGAATTTCCAGGCGAATGAAGTAAGACTAAAATCAGATTATATCCTAAGTCGTTCATGTCCCACAGAGTGTGTTTCCATAGCCTGTCGTGTGTTCCGACAAGGAGAAAATTTCCGTCGATCCTTCAGCAGTAACCCTAACAGCCAGACACTAGATCGCGTTATCTATCCAGCAGGGATCCTCAGCTCCCCAGTCAAGGTCACACAACAGCACCTGACCTCTTGATAAATGATATTCTAAATGAGTGGCCCCAACGGCAAAAGACTGAGATACGCTCCATCAGTGCAGGCACCTCCAGCTAACCAGACACAAGCCTGAAGCTGGTGCAGTCATGCGCCTCTAGTGCACTGCCACATCATCACTGACACCCTCGTACTCGAGTCCAGCCGAGGTACTATGCTCAGCTGTACTGTCTGTCCAGGACAGTATGACGCCATGTCGTATCGCTCATTGCGCAGACCTACCAATGGATGGAGGACCCTCAGTGTCTTCTACAGCATGCGGAGCTCCAACTACGGCCAGTGCGAGTCCAACTTCAACGGATCGGTCACCAGAGAAAACTTATGGTTGGGCCTACCGATCGTCCTGTCCTTCTACTTCAGTTTCCATGGCCCTTGTCGATTTTACACCGGAGTGTCTTTTGCCATGAATTTCTTCACAATGAAATCCAGGCTTTGGGTTCCAAATCGTCTGAGCTATCCAGGCAGAGAATGCGGAGCACAGTAGACGAACTTACTACGAACCTCAAAAATTTCATCAGTGCGAGCTTTTCCAGGTATGTGGATGTTTGCACCAAGTGGGGAAAATGCCTTGAGGCCTTTATAGTACATCCCATTCACTACGGCCCATAGCGTGGTGCAGCGAACGTCTAGCGAAAACCAGGGAACATAGTGGTGTGGCCTGTTTATGGACAAGTCTAGTTCCAGTGTTTACAGTGAGGCTCTGCCTGCAGACGTCGAGAGAGAATGATTACTCCACTTT